>JAHPZR010003418.1:0-35058 GCA_019787425.1 Platygyra sinensis | reverse complement strand
AGTATTCAAATGAAAGGTATATATAGTAGTAAAATAATGCTATTTAAATTAATTGTTAAGGTGCCGGTAGTAGGCAACACATTATTAAAATATAGAGCTTATGACCTTTGCGTTAACTTCGTGTGCGAATATTTTTGTTGGATGCTCGGTGACCCCACTTTTATTAGGCAGATCTCTTCCTTTTTTGATTCTTTCCTTTATACTGAAAAAAAAAAACAAAACAAAACAACACCTGTACGTGGGAAGTTTTAATTATTTCTTATATACTATTCAAACAGGGTCAAATTGATACGTGGATACAGGTGTGCGTAACTTAAAAGTTGTATTTTTTTAAGGCTAATTTTAGCTGATTTAATGACATATGTGGCAAAGATCTATCAAATAGGCCTATATATGCTGTTTTAAACAGACATAACTTAGATAGAATTCTTCAGCTTTGAATATATGCCGATAGTAATGAATCCGGCCAGAATCGCCTCGAATGGCTAAAAAACCTTGACATGCTATGGTCAGTCTGAGCTGCGCCCTATCTTCAATGATTTCGTTCGGTGACCCCGATTTTTTTAAACGTTTTTAATTTAATCTTATCACTTTTTACCGGCGGTCAAAGTTTTGAAAAAAAATCTGTGCGTGGGAAGTTTTTGGGCGTGAAAGTCCTTAAGGTTTCCATGCAGATGGCAGAAATTGATCCCTGCAATGCCGTCTGACCTCTTGTTTTGCGGTATTCTATTTCCACTGATTAATAATTTGTGTAGAGATTCAGACAATGCGGAACACGTTATCGCTTAGAAGAGAGAGACGAAGAGAATTGTGGCGGGCTAATGGCTTTGAAAGAACTTAATGTAGTTAATTCCCATGAAATTTTTTTTAGACAAAATTGTATAGATTATATAGTAATTTGAAGAACAAAGGGACAATGAACCTCTATATCACTGCGTAAGTTTTGACAATATCATTAATGCAAAGGTACAAGACGAAAGCAATGCAATGTTCACTGCAGGGGCACGACGGAACTAAATGAAAAAGAAAATATTGTATTGGAGGAGAGCCGCACAGGAAAACAGGATGTTATAAGCTTTGCGCTGGCGGGAAGTCAGATATTTTTATGGCTAACTGATAGAAAAACTTGACGATCTAATTTTAATTAATAAATAACTTTAAAAAAGGGAATGCCTACCTCAAATGAATGTGAAAAGCGTAGGCTGTGAGAGTAACAGTCCTTGAAGACTGGGCGTTAATTAAATGGATCAAAAATTAAAGGGAAAAAAAAGTAAAGCTGTATTCCCTTTTTCCCTTTCGCTGACATACAGGCTTTTGTCAAGTTAAATTAAATCTTTTCCTTTGACCTTTATTTCAAATGACAGCAATTCAGCTGTTGCACGTGTGTATACAAGTAATGGCTAGGAACAATAGCAATAGCAAGAATAAGAATTGGGTGAAATTAAAATACTCAAGCTGGTCCAAATGCAATACATAAACGAATTCGTTAATTTCCCAATACATGAATTACTCGGCAATAATTCATCGCACATTGGAAAACGACAATACATACGGATTTCAAGAACGATCTCTCAACTAATGCAAACTAGGGACAATTAAGGTACCTTGTCATTTGCTAAGGAATAATTTTTTCCTTTTTTAAGTTGTTAACTAAATCCGCCGAGGAGAAACAATAAAAATAAGCATATGAAACACCTTGACAGATCATTTCAATTTGATCGTAGACACCTAAAATGCTTTGAAAACACTCTGGTTAAGATGAAGTGCTTTTTGCATGCTGCTGTTTTCACCATAAAAGGCGTGCAAATTTAATAAACCATTACCATAAAAAGTATTTTCTGTTGTCGGCTTCTCTCCTTTGTCGCTTTGCATCGTACAAATGTAAAATGTAAAAGGCAAAGGGATACACAAGTATATGGAATTCAGTACTTCATAACTCTGTTACAGACTTATTAAAAACAAATGGCAATAACTTCTTAACTCAAGTAACAGTTACTTTGATGAGCATTGTTAGCATCATGTTTAAAAGCTCGTAGCAAGTATTTGTCTCACCATACTACCCCAACTGTCTCTCTAGATATATCCATCATTGTTGACTTAGCTTTTTGTTTGTGGTTTCCTTAATTCTGCAGGAACTGCTCACTCCAGTACAATCTGTCGGGTATATTTTAGTACTACGAGAACTGATGGTCAACATTCAAAGCCCCCTTCGATTCAGTGGAAACTGTCTAAAAATGCACTTTTATTGGGAAAAAAATTGAGAGCATTTGTTTGTATCCCTAACCATTGGCGCGTTTCTTTTATTTACGATAGCAATACGGAAAGATAATGGTAGTTCAGGGTCCACAATACATTAACTTCAAATGGCTTTTTCAATGTTAATAGCCTTTAAGGCTTAGTAGTTATTAGTGAGTGTCAAAAGAAAGTGTGAATTCATTTGAACTCACTACTGATTTGAAATTGCAGCCTACAACAAGAAAACATTTGAAGGATAAGTACACGTTACTAAAATCCAAATAACATTGAAGGTCGATCAGAAAAGTATCACTTTTTTAGCAGATCAAACGTTTAGAGACTCTTTTGAACCATGCGAACAGAATCTATTATTCATGTTGTTTCATTTGCTTAGCATCTTGTTGTAAATTGTTGACTACACATTACAGTGTACATATATTATTTTTTTTTAAACTGGAACGTTGTAGCATATTTTATCGATTTCCCTTTTTTATTGTGACCATTAACTGCCTTACAAATGTAAATAGCAGACAACTCGAATTAACAGTCAATAAATCTAACTTAAATTGATTCATTTTAGTTTAAGCAATTTTTGCTTATTGAAATAGCGAATATATTCATTTGCTGATGTTCACATAGATCATTTTAAATTTTTTGTCACTCAGCAAGTAACAGACTGAACTTTGTCTAGTGGTCTTTACTCGTTAATAAAAATGTAAAATTCTGCATCCTACACAGGTATTAAATAGGATTTCTACATCCCTCGCGGATTTGATATCTCCAAAGAGAGCTATTTTAAAGAATTTATAACTGCAACTAGACGCAGAATCTCTGCAACCATCTTGAATTAATATTTTCAAAGTGAGATATTTTAGCGGAATTTATGACCTCGAATGCACGCAGAATTTCTGCAACCATCGTTAATTTGATATCTCAAATAGAGATATTTTAACAAAATTTATGGCCAAGACTGGATACAGAATATCTGCAACCATCGTGGATTTGATAACTTCAACGAGGGGCATTTTAACGGAATTTAGGCTCACGACTGCACGCAGAATTTCTGCAACCATCGTGGATTTGATAACTTCAAAGAGGGATATTTTAACGGAATCTAGGCTCACAACTGGATGCAGAATTTCTGCAACCATCATTGATTTGATAACTTCAAAGAGGGATATTTTTAACGGAATTTAGGCTCACAACTGGATGCAGAATTTCTGCAACCATCGTTGATTTGATAACTCCAAAGAGGGAAACTTTAATGGCAATTTATGACCACGACTGGACACAGAATTTTTGCGACCCAAGTGATTTTGAAGAAATTGTATTTTAACACAATCTGTGCCCGTGAATTTTTGGTTTTAGAAAGAACGATTTTTCTGGTAATCCGTAAACTGGACGCAATTTCTGCGAAAGTAATACCTCTCTCGTTGAGAATTGTAAATTTTAACAGGAATTGTGGCAAGCGCAGAGAATATCTCAAGTTTTTTAACGGAGATTTCAAACTTTGGAAAAACCCATTTTATTTTGGAACGCGTTACTGATGGTCAACATTCAAAGCCCCCTTCGATTCAGTGGAAACTGTCTAAAAATGCACTTTTATTGGGAAAAAAATTTAGAGCATTTGTTTGTATCCCTAACCATTGGCGCGTTTCTTTTATTTAAGATAGCAATACAGAAAGATGATGGTATTTCAGGGTCCACAATACATTAACTTCAAATGGCTTTTTCAATGTTAATAGCCTTTAAGGCTTAGTAGTTATTAGTGAGTGTCAAAAGAAAGTGTAAACGTATAAGATTGCGTTTTCTCTCTTTACGTATTTCTCTTTTTCAAGGAAGACAAGCCGGTGATCTCCAAGTGGCGCTAGCTAAAAGATCACCAGTGATATCAAAACTGCATTTTGTCTTCACGGAATTGTTTTAAAATTGTTTTTTTTTTGTGAAGGACACAGCAAGATAATTGAATCTCATACGTCTGGACATTTTCCCGCAATCTAAACCTTTTAAGTTTTGTTGGAAGCATCGATATTAAACCAGTCCTCGTACCACATGAATCTTCATGTCGGTCCGAGTCCACGTGTCACAGTATTTCACTGACATGTCAACAAACTCACAAATCTTTCATGTCGATCAGCGGAAGCTTTTCAGTAAAGTGTTATCGGAGAATCTACTAACTACTGTACTTGGTTTTCTTGTAAATAGTGGTCACAAACAATGATAAGAATTGAAAATAACTTAGGCAAGAGAAATTTGTTTTAGACTTATCAGATCAAAGATATCAATCTTCGGCGCTGCCGCTCAAATGGCTTTACATAAGAGAAAGCAGACAAAATAATGACAAGATTCGTAGCGCCTCCGAAATGAAGCCATCAAATACAGCTGAGGCTACCAACAAAAGCTTTACGGAAATCAAGGGAAAAGAAAAAAATTATGATAACAGTGTAAAAAACTAAAATTTTCACGCCTTCAGTCAGCCTGATCGAAATGATCGAACAGGCCTAAACCCCATGCTCAGGTAAAATCTAGCTCCAAGTGCGGTGTACAATGATTAAAGTGATAAATGACGTTACAAAGAACGGTTTAGTTTAATAAAAGCTTCATTTCCTACTATAAAGCCTTGACTTTTTGAAACGCAAACGCAATTTTTTTTTTTAAATAAAAGTAGTTGATTTCTAGAAGCGTAAACCTTAAACGTATGTTTTCAAAAGCGTGGGAGGAACAGCTGTTCTGGTGATTCCTTGATTTTCCGATGAAAAGCAAACTTGCCACTTTTTACATGTTTCTGTTAAGCGCTTGGGGAAAAAGGCTGTAAGCAAGGTTAAAAAGCAAATCTTTACACTCACCTTACTAGCGGGGAAACTGTGTTCTAATGTATCATTGACGCTTGACTCCGGGTCGCTCTTTCCGGGTAGGAATCATGGCTTGGGGGATTGTTTTGTGTTTTCTGGGCTAAATTCTTTTTTCTCTTCATCCAGGTGCATAAATCGGCATTGGCAACTTTAATGATTGAAAGGGGGGAACACAGCGATCGACTAGCATTTCTTTTCTTGGGGGAGTTAAAGAAATTTCCCTAGACGCTTTATCCTACAGAAAGTAGGCTAAGCTCCGGGTGTATGGTAATCAGTCGGCATCTTTGATCTTGTTCTTTAAGGTTACGCCGACAATTCACCGGTATGATCTCCTCGATGTACACCAGAAAGATAGGCATTTTTACATTAAGTACCCAATTCTACAATTAAGACGGGATTCTGAATCGGCTGGCACGTATTGTCAGTAGTTCCGAATTTGTGAAGCTTAAAAAAACAACAACAACAATAACAAAAACTTAAACTCTTGTTCGTCTTTCTAGCGTGAACTTTGGTTGGTTTATCAATGATGGTGCAGGAACGGAATATATAAAGATTTAGCTATAGGGTTGTTGTATATCTTAGCCGATATTGTTTTGCTTTAGTAAAAGAAAACCTTTCTTGACTGAAATTTTTCAAATGGCTGCTACTTTAAAAAAGAGCAAAGTGAAAATATTAACTATGAGTATTGGTTTCTGCAATCCAAAATGAGAACTCACCTTACCTTTGAAGGTGCTCAACGCAGGGGAAGATGCGATGCAATTTTTTTTTTGAAATGTCTTTAAGCCTGATGTTCAGATTAAATATAATCATGAACAACTATCTTGAGCACATGAAACAAAGCCTTTCTCAGCGGTTTCGCACTGTTATTGGACATCAGACAGTCCGGGATCGTTATCAGATTTGATAACCATGTGACGTCATATAATGGCGGCCATTTCAAAAATCGGGAATTTTCGTATTCACTTCGCTTTGCTCGTTATTTGTTCGATTATGCTCGGGTAATATACCATTATTCCATTCGATAAGTACCATGAAAGGAAGAGCTTCGCGTGTTTTGAAGAGGGCGGCTGAAGACCAGCGTAAACGATGTAAAATGCTACTCGTAAAGTGAAACAGCGCTCGCAACTTTGCATACAGTTCAGGTGTGTTTTTCATTTTGTCATTAGATTTAAGTTGCTTGCAGTTTTTTGCGACAATCACAAAAAATATGACGTTAATCTTCACGCTATATACTAGGGATTTAATCTGTTTTTAGTGTTGTGCACGATCTGTGAAAAACGTGCACGGGGGTATTTTGATTTGCGATGTGCTGTTCGTAACGGCGGCCATATCTACATCTTTAATTGATGCGTTCCTAGGTATTGAGATGGCGGATGCTGGTACCCATAGAATCAAAACAGCAAATTTACGTCGAATTTGTGGCAAGACTGCGTCTTCAAAAAAGACTTCTGCAAGACCTAAAGAAAAATTCAAGCTTGAATTCGAACGACATGATATCGACATTGAGGAGGACAACGATTTTATTCATCCCCGCCTAATGTTTGCCTGACGCACGTAAGGCCCAGTATTTTTATCGCCTGCGACGGTCAATTGGCAAATGCATTACCAGGTAAGTTGCCTATAGTTTTGAGTCCAAGATTCAATGTCCACACATTCGTGGTCCTGAAATATTTTCAAGAAATACCGGCCAAACTAGGTCAGTTTTCTGGCACACCAGTCATTATTTAATGAAGCTTATTGTTGGATTCAGCGAACGACAACAATAGGGTAACAGGCCTACGCAACTCCCATCCGCGTGTAATAGCCGCTTGAAGAAGTTTTGTTCGAACTAGTATATCTCTAAGGATCTGTCCCTTTTGTATGGTACGATCTGAGGATCTTTGAATATTTCGCTAATCAAAAATCCTGTGGTTTTGGAAGGACATAGGTCATATGTCAAGTTGGCTTCCGCTGCAATCCGCGTGAAATTTGTACAGTTTGACACCTCTGTTTTTCGCCAGGTTTTTTTTCTCTCTCGGCTCGTTTGTATTGCCAGATATGTTTTAAGCTCTCTAAATGTTAGCTCTGGAGGAACAAATATTCCGTGAACAAGTTAGCTACATGTTAGCTGAGCACGGCTGTTGAATTAATTGTTGCATGTTATACTGTTTGTTATCACGCAAACTAAACGAAATTAAGTTACAGCTCTTCAAGATGTATTTACTGTCACTTTTTCTTTTATATTTACTGCAGACTGTTGAACAAGCAGCTTCGCCAGCTACCAAGAAAATGAGGCCTGAGTGAAAATGGAAGCTATTATTGTATTAGTGTCAATAAACAACGCTTTTGTGAACAGAATACTTGTTGTCTACCTTCGCTGTGCCATTTTACTCTCGGAACAAATCCATCACACGGTGTCTATCTCGAAATTAAATTCGCAATAACTTTGGACGAAGACAGTTTTCTTCCATACATTTCTGTTTTTATTCCATAATCCTATAACCTATTATGAAGCAAACATAAATTTAATTCAATGAAGCTGCATTGTGATGTTGTGAGTAGCTCCTTTCATCGCAGCGCCTCGTCGACCGGCATATTGAATTATACACTGTTGCTACCAAATAACGTCACGTGAACGAAAACCTGTGCAACGATTGGTTTATGGTTTGTTTTGGTCGAGGTTATCAAAATGATAACGATCCCGGACAGTCAGAACGAGGTTTAAAAATAGCTCAGTCCAGATTTCTCAATGAGAAGAAATGCAAACATTACAATTTTTGCAAGTTCGTTATTTGAAGTGGTAGGTAGTTTGTATTCCAAACAGAACGTAGGGTTGTCGGAACAGCAACAAGGTTATTTATTCGAAACGAACGTAATAATTCTACACAAAATTTGACAAGAAGCAACGCTAATTTGGTAAATCACAACAAATTCGATTGTCGGTATCATTATCAATAATTGTGTGTAGGCGTTTTGCCACTGTGAATAACACCACATTATTCTCTCCGGAGATTGATCGATCACGATTTCAGCTTGTTGTAACAGTGATTGTACCCAGACAGTTTTTCCCGAACCGGTCATCTCTGCGACCATGCAAGTAAATGGATGAATCAACTGAAACCACTGACACTTTTCTTGGGCCAACGGTATTACTGGAGCGAAATTGGAATTCTTGTGTTTTTCTTTGCAAATTATCTTTTCTAGAAAACTCCTTTTGTCAAACAGGACAGGACCAACTCATGTCAACTCACTCAAAGTTTAGTGCAAAATGACAAAATGTGTATGATGTTCCACATTTATATAGCGTTCAATCACCACAATTCTATTATTGTCCCTCCACCAACACCACAACCTCCATCTCCTCCTCCTTAATTCTATTGTTTTCCCTCCTCCCCTCCTTTTCAATTCTATTGTTTTCCCTCCTCCTCTTCCTCCTCCTCCTCCTCTTCCTCCTCCCTCTCCTCCTCCTCCTCCTCAATTCTATTGTTTTCCATCCTCCTCCTTCTCCTCCGCCTCCTCCTCCTTGGCAATTCTATTGTTTTCCCTCCTCCTCCTCCTTCTTCTCCTCCTATTGTTCTATCACCATATAAAAAACCATATAAAATGCGACACAGGAGAATCAGTGCCATTTGAACTTGGTAAAGTGTTGCTTACACTTTATTTCTGCCAGAGCAGATCCGCTAATTTTTAAACGGGATGAAGAAACTTTATACTACAAATCACAAGTTGTAGAAAGAATACTATTTAAAGCAAGCTAAGCAAAAAGGAAGTAATTTACTGGCTTTTCACGGAGCCCGATCTCAGCAGGGGTATGGCTTAGGTTCCATATTTAAAGGGCTGTTTCGCTTGGCGATCCCTCATTTACAGCAAGGCGCTAAAGTGCTTGGCAAACAGGCATTACAAACAGGGGTCCAAGTGGCTCAAGATGTTCTGGAAGGAAGTAATGCCTAATACAGCGCTGGCATAGCGTAGTAGAGAAGCTATTGGTGGACTAATACCTCAGACTGGGAGTGGTCGAAAATCTACAAAAAAGGAAAGTGCAGTTTCGTGGTTTACCCCCCGTTCAAAAAACGCAAAACAGTTGTGTTGGATCAAAACCAAGACGACTTTCAACTTTGGTCGAAAATTTAAGTGGGATTCCCTGGAAGAATTATAAAATACTGATGCCTGTCATCTTTAACTCATTTTACGGCCATCTCTCGAGTAGTAAAGAACAATCTACCTTTCCTTCATCTCTTAACTTGTTGCCCAGAACATCAGCGTCAGTTTCTTCTAGAGACATCCGCTCCAGAACAGAAGCACGCATTACTTCGGATTCTTTTTAATCTACTTCATGGAAACATACCGGTATCTAAGGAAGTGAAGCACAACTTAAAAAAGCATGCAGATACCCTTGTTAGTCTCGTTGAATCAAGTGCTCCTTACAAGAAAAAAATGAAGAGACCAACGCAAGTGTAAAAGAAGGAAACCGATAACGAAGAACCTCCAATTAAAGACGTTTAGTCGTTTCCCGACTAAAGGACCTCTGACTAAAGGCCTCCGATCTATTACACAGCATGGCGCCTTCCAAAAATATCTTGTTTTGGACACCTCGCGCACAGTTACTCGGAAACCAGCGAATAATACCAGTGACGAACATTTCAGATCTGGTCCAATATGTGTTACTCCCCCATAACGACGATATTGTTAAACCTCGCGCCCTCAAAAACTTTATCGATGGGTTGGCAGAGTTAGGAATCGATAAGCGTTTGATACAAAATAAGAGAATTTTGGCAGAACTATAGGAAAAAGAACAAACCTATCGCGATAAGACAGTGAGCTGGGATGAAGAATGGTTTCCGAAAGTAGTGATAATGAAGAAGGCAGAGAGACAGCGTCTGAATATAGTGAACACCGGTCGTGACCAAGAATCAAAAAACCCAGATCTAGAACCTGAAGGAAATTCAGAGATTTTGCTCAAAGGAAAAAGGTCTTTGCTGCTATTGCAACGAAGAGAACGTTACGAAAGAGCAGTAGTCAAATGCCCTACATGTTTTTGGCATGATGGTCATATAGGATTTGTCCAATATATGTATATCAAATTCCTGTTGATCGTAAACACTTGGCAGATGGATTTATTTGGTACGCTGACTGCCACGCGGTGAACACATTAATTCAAACACTTAAAAAAGGACTCATTATCCTCCAAGCGAAGATGAAGACGATTGATTTTCTGATACTTTACTCATAAACAGTTTTGTTCAGTTGTAATATTATTATTTTTGTATTCGCTAATAACAAGCAATAAAGTCTCTAAAGAAAACTTGTTGTTCAAAAATATTTATTGTCGCGTGTTTAAATTAAGCGCTCCGAGCTTCTATTGTTGTCATTTCAGTGATAGAGCTGTCCCAAGGGTTTGCTCCGTTGGAGTTTGTTTGCAAATTTGGGGCTGAAAGTAGAGTTTGATGCGTGACTAACGGAGCGGAAAACTCGAGCAGATAGCTAAGATTTTAAATTCTCTCTCGTCAGCAAAGCTGAGAGTTCAGATAAAAACTTGACAGGTATTTTCATGAACCAGTGGAGGTTAGAAGAGCCCGGTTTCGAAAATTGGAGAACGTTTTCAAAGAAAGCTAGAGAACCTTATTACCCTTTAAAAAATTTGCGGTTGTCAGCGTTTCCCGATCGCGGACAGTTAAAAAAGCGTTCAAAGCGGTCTGAAGATCAACAACGCTAGTGAAAAAAGCCATCTTCATGATAAACGTTCAGTCAAATAGACTGAAAGTCTCGGAGATAAACTTTCGCAGCAAAGCAATTACAAGATCGATAGCGCTTTCGTTAAAATTTGCGCTTGCAATTTTAACACATAAGAGATTTTTTTTCCAATCAGGTTAAAAGAGCGCGGGCAAGACCGGGTAAGTTTATTGTTTGTATTGTTCTAGAGTGACGCTTATTAGTATGGAGGAAGGCACTTTACCTACACAGTTTGAATAGTAAAGATTTACCTAAACACTTCATTAGTATGCAGGAAATCCGGAACGGGGATAATTCGGCTGAAGCCCTACTACTAGCAACTGTCTAATATGCATCATTTTTTGTTTAATGTATTTAAGGACGTTCGCGCCCATTGCTACTGTGCATCTCTAGTGCGCACGCTATTCATTGGTCACGCGCGTGCCACGTCATTTTCAAGCGCGCACACAGAGTCGAAAACTCAACAAAATGTAAGGCCGATGACCTTTGCGTTAACTTTGTGTGCGAATATCTTTGTTGGATGCTCGGTGACCCCAACTTTTTTTTTAGGCAGATTGCTTCCTTTTGTGATTCCTTCCATTATGCTAAAAAACAAAAAAAATCTGTACGGTGGAAGGTTTAATTATTTCTCATATACTATTCAAATAGGGTCGAACTGGTACGTGGATACAAGTGTGCATAACTTAGAAGTTGTATTTGTTTAAGGCTAATTCTAGCTGATTTCATGACATATGTAGCAAAGATCTATCAAATAGACCTATATATGCTGTTTTAAACACATAACTTAATTTTTTTTTAAATAACAAAACAAAATATCAAACAAAAAAAATAACAACACACGAAGATGTTGGTTAACAATGTTGTACTTGACTACATTAGGCTAGATTCTCAATTTTCCACTGCATTTTTATCTTATTTATTAACGGTAAGGTTTTCTCATTAATTTTGCAACTATACCTGTACCTTTTTAATAGTAAGATAAGCAGATCCAGTCGGCGTCGGAGGTCGTCACTTATAGCAGGAGGGGGGTAATTCTGAAGAAAAAAATGGTCCACCGATAAATTTATGCGAGTGTTGTTCAGAGTGTTAAACCACGATAAGATTTCTTGATAAAATTGAATATTCATAGGGCACTCCAAAAAGGTGTGCTCTAACGAATCAGGATTTTTGCATTGAAAACATGTGTCATCGTTCCTGATTTTGAATAGCTTGATATAATTCTTCAGCTTAAATATATGCCGATAGTCAAGAATCCGGCCAGAATCGCCTCGAATTACTGGAAATTCTTCAAATGCTATGGTCAGTCTGAGTTGCGCCCTATCTTTAAAACGAGTTCGCCGCCCCCCCCCCCCCCCCCCCCCCCATTTTTACGTTTTTTAATCTAAACCTATCACTTTCGACCTGCCGTCAAAGTTTTGAAAAAATCTGTGCGTGGAAAGTTTTTGGGCGCGAACGTCCTTAAGGATTCCATGCAGATGGCAGAAACTGATCCCTGCAATGAAGTCTGACATCGTTTTTTGCGGTATTGTATTTCCACTGATTAATGATTTGTGTAGAGATTCAGACAATGCGGAACACGTGATCTCTTAGAAGAGAGAGAGAAAGAGAGTTGTGGCGGGGTAATGGCTTAGAAAGAAGTTAATGTAGTTAATTGTCATGAAATGTGATTTAGACAAAATTGTATCAATTATATAGTACTTTGAAGAACAAAGGGAAAATGAACCTGTATGTAACTGCGTAAATAGTAAGTTTTGACAATATCACTAATGCAAAGGTACAAGACGAAAGCAATGTAATGTTCACTGCAGGGGCACGATGGAACTGAATGAAAAAAAAATTGTATTAGAGAATAGCCTAACTGGGCATAACAATTTGTTTCAGGCTTTTCGGCACAGGAAAACAAGATGTTATGAGCTTTGCGCTCGCGGGAAGTCAGATATTTTTAAGGTCAACTGATAGGAAAACTTGACGATCTAATCTTAATTAATAATTAACTTAAAAAAAGGGAATGCTGACCTCAAATGAATCTGAAAAGCGTAGGCTGTGATAGCAACAGTTCTTAAAGATTGGGCATTAACTAAACGGATCAAAAATTAAAAAAAAAAAAAGTTAAGCTGTGTTTCTTTCTTTTTTCCTACCGCTGAGATACAGGCTTTTGTCAAGTTAAATGAAATCTTTTCCTTTGACCTTTCTTTCAAATAACAGCAATTCAGCTGTTGCAAGTATGTGTACAAGTAATGGCTAGGAACGATAGCAATAGCAAGAATAAGAATTGGGTGAAATAAAAATACTTAAGCTGGTCCAAATGCAATACATAAACGAATTCGGTACTTTCTCAATACAAGAATTACTCGGAAATAATTCATGGCACATTAAAAAACGACAGGTTATCTGGATTTCAAGAATGATCTCTATACGAATGCAAACTAGATACATTTAAGATACCTTCTCATTGGCTAAGGAAGAAATTTTTCTTTTTTAAAGATGTTTACTAAATCCACTGGGGGAAACAATAAAAATAAGCATTAGACCATATTAAACACCTTGACAGATCATTTCAATTTGATCGTAGACACCTAAAATGCTTTGAAGACACTCTGGTTAAGATAAAGTGCTTTTTATATGCTGCTGTTTTCACCATAAAAGGCGTGCAAATTTAATAAAGCATTACCATAAAAAAATATATTTTCTGTTGTCGGTTTTTCTCCTTTACTTTAATCTTCGTATTTGTCGCTTTGCAGCATACAAATGTAAAATGTAAAAGGCAAAGGGATACAGAACTATATAGAATTAAGTATTTCATAACTCTGTTACAGACTTAAAAACAAATGGCAATAACTTCTTAACTCTAGCAACAATTACTTATATGAGAATTGTTAGCATCACGTTTAGAAGCTTGTGGCAAATATTTGTCTCACCATGCTACCCCAACTGTTTCTCTAGATATTTCCATCATTTTTGATTAAGCTTTTTGTTTGTGGTTTCCTTAATTCTGCAGGAACTGCTCACTCCAGTACAATCTGTCGGGTATATTTAAGTACTACGAGAACCAATGGTCACCATTTAAAGCCCCCTTCGATTCAGTGGAAACTGTCTAAAAATGCACTTTTATTGGAAAAAAAAAATTTAGAGCGTTTGTTTGTATTCCTAACCATTGGCGCGTTTCTTTTAAGATAGCAATACAGAATGATCATAGTAATTCAGGGTCCACAATACATTAACCTCAAATGGCTTTTTCAATGTTAATAGCATTTAAGGCTTAGTAGTTATTAGTGAGTGTCAAAAGAGAGTTTAAAGGTATAAGACTGCGTTTTCTCTCTTTACGTATTTCTCTTTTTCAAGGAAGTCAAGCCGGTGATCTCCAAGTGGCGCTAGCTAAAAGATCACCAGTGATATCAAAACTGCATTTTGTCTTCACGGAATTGTTTAAATTTTTTTTTTTTGTGAAGGACACAGCAAGATAATTGAATCTCATACGTCTGGACATTTTCCTGCAATTTAAACCTTTCAAGTTTTTGGAAGCATCGATATTAAACCAGTTCTCGTACCACATGAATCTTCATGTCGGTCCGAGTCCACGTGTCACCGTATTTCACTGACATGTCAACAAGCTCGGAGAAACTACTAAACTACTGTACTTGGTTTTCTTGTAAACAGTGGTCACAGACAATGATAAGAATTGAAAATAACTTAGGCAAGAGAAATTTGTTTTAGACTTATCAGATCAAAGATATCAAGCTTTGGCGCTGCCGCTCAAATTGCTCTACATAGGAAAATGCAGACAAAATAATGACTAAAGTCTTAGAGCACTTTAGACGTATGCTTTCAAAGGCATGGGAGGAACAACTGTTCTGGTGATTCCTTGATTTTCTGATGAAAGCAAACCTGCCTCTTTTTACATGTTTCTGTTAAGCGCTTGGGGAAAAAGGCTGTAAGCAAGCTTAAAAAGCAAATCTTTACACTCACCTTACTAGTGGGGAAACTATGTTCTAATGTATCATTGACGCTAGACTCCGGGTCGCTCTTTCCGAGTAGGAATCCTGGCTAGGGTAATTGTTTTGTGTTTTCTGGGCTAAATTCTTTTCTCTCTTCATCCAGGTGCATAAATCGGCTTTGCACAGTAAATTTAAAGGAGTTAAAATAACACCTTGAGTAGAGTTAAATTTACTCCCCAAGGTGGAGTTATCTTAGAGGAGTTACAATAACTCGAGAAAAGGAGTTATTTTAACTCAAAATTGGAGTTATTTTTCTGTCGTGGAGTTAATCTAACTCTGCTTAGTGGAGTTGTTCTTCGTGGAGTTATTTTAACTCTTAATGAGGGTTAAATCTAACTCCTACTGGGAGTTAAATTTCAGGGAGGAGTTATTTCAACTCTTTATAGGGAGTTAATATACCTAGCTTTTGGAGTTATCTTATAGGGGTTAGTTTAACTCTAGCTGAGGAATTACTTTAACTCGCTTTTGGAGGACTTTTGTAGGGGTTACTTTAGCTATTGTTTGGGAGTTAAAATAAATCTTTATTGAGGATGACTTTAATTTTCGCCTTCTTCTCTACACGGCCAGCGCTATACCGCCCTTTTGCGTTCGCGAGGACTAGACGCTTTTCCTAGTGAGAAAAAGCCCAATGTCAGCCTATGAATTTTCTTTTCCCAGTCTTCATGGCAGTTCTTTAACTTTGATGGAAGAGTTACGATAACTTTCTTCTCTTGTAAACCTCACTTTCGTTTTCTGTTTTTAATTGTACCACCTCTCTGTAGTGGGACAGCCGTAAGCCAAGCTTACGTGAGGTGTTTAGCTTGGTTTAGTTTGGTTTGGGAAAGAGATGAACTGAATCTTCAGTATCTCCTCTGCTCATTCATTCATTCTACAACGTGCGTGAAGTATTGATAGACTTCATATGGACCGAAAGTCGGCACCGATCTACAGGTAGTCTGCGGGCTCTCTCCATTTTGCTCGGATTTCCTTCCTGGCCTTGGGGAAGAACTCAAAACAAATGAGCGAGCGTGACCTCCAAATGCAACACAGTGTAGAAGTCATGGCCAAAGGGGCCAAAGGTCATTTCCTGTGCCCGCAGCGTATGGTCTTCTTATCTTACCCATACCACCGTGGACTTTGTTAACTTTGTAAGAATCCTTAATATAACAGAAGACCATCAGTAGAAAAAGCCAACTTTAGGTACACTTTTCTTCTATTAGTTAATTTAGAGCAAAAAAGAAGAAGACAAATAATATGCTGTCGAAATATACGTCGCTGGCTACTTTCCCCACCCTGGACCACAAGCCTTCCAATGACACTTGACATGTGATCAATTTGCATGTGATCAAAGTTTGCGCGGCGGACAGTTTAACGGTTGGAGCGTTTATCTGTTACATTTCTTTGCGAATTGTTGCTGATATATCCGGCTAACCACAGCGAAAAACGATCCAGCAGGTTAGGTTTTTACTTTTGCTTTTATTTGCTGTCGTATCTTGCTTAACTTTTGAGAGGGAGCGGAGGTTCGGTTGAAATTTTAGATGTTCGAAAACACTCGACAGCATTCGTGTGAACTTTAACTCTTCAGTCTTATGTGTGCTTGTACTGGTTGTACATGTTTTACAGTGTAAGCCTATGACAAACCTTTCATTGAAAAGCCTTTTAATCGGTAATGTATGAATTAAGTTACAGGCAATTAATGAAGCCCCTCAAATTATGTAATCGTGTGATAACGTACACGCAACGGGTCTGAGGTGAGTCTCTATTGCTACTTCAATTCCATGTGTAAAATTGTGTAAGCACTCACAGGTATCCGGTCATTTCCATACACATCTAAGGTCGATTCCATACAAACTACAGTCAGTTCCATACATCCTCCATTTATCTTGATTCGCTTAAGAAAATTGTTACTTTTTATGGTAAATAATAAACTGATGCGACACTCCATTGAAACGAAAGATACTAAAGACTTGGCCGGATCGAAACGACTAATGCACCTATTAATGGTTTGCCCCAGGATGGGAGGGGGTTGGGCAAACCAGGGGAAAGTTAACATTTTCAGGTTTCCAAATGTCAATTTCCCCACCCTTGGGTGCCATTGTAAGTCAAATTCCCACCCCTGGGGACCACAAATTGTACTTCTTGTACACACAAATTTATAGTGTAGAATTTTTAAAAATCAACACAGAAGTACATGTATCAAAAGGTGAGAGCAAATTATTAAAAGCACTACTTGTCATCATTGGTGAGATTTGGCCAGGTTTCTGGATTCATTTGTATGTCACACCTGGAATAGGTCATATATTTTCAATCGATCTTTGTAACTGAGGTCTAGAATTGACCAGAATTTCATTTCATTTTACATTTGGAGTATACTAGCAAATCTATAAACACAGAGAATATCGAAAACTTATGGCAGGGAGGATCTAGTGAAGACATGTAAGCAGGAAGAAAATTTTGATCTAAATGAGCTTTTGTATGAATATTTTTCTTCTCAAAGTTGAAGGAGAAATATGTTATCTTATAGAACTTTAAAGACAGAGCCCTGATGGGCATTAAAAAAAAAAAAAACAAAACAAAAAAACATTTTTGCTTTAAAAAAAGCAACACAATACTCCCTACAAAGTACTGTATTCTTGAAACACGGAAAACTCGCTCACATGAATTTTGGGTATGTTCAAGATGGTGCACCACTCGTCACTCATTCCTAGATCCTTTTGACTTTTCAAGATGGCGGTAAAGTCAAATATCCCACCCCGGGGATCGTTGTGGATGTTAAAATCCCAACGCACGTGCGCTTTACGAAGTCTAATTCCCCTGGGTTGTCCAAACCCCCAATTCTGGGGCAAACCATTGATACGTGCATAATATCGAAATGACCGTAAACCTTAGGTTCAAAGATACTGTTTTCTTTTTCTTTTAGGGCGAGGACAGCTCACCTGCGGTGAGTGGTTTTCAGCCAATTCAGGAACTCGAGGCAGGAGCTCCTTCTTGGGGTCAATACAACTTCAATTTTTGTAACAAACTTTAATTTCGAATCTGTGTATGGCAATAGCTGACTGCACACTACAGACTGCAGATTCTTTTAACTAATGTGTCGCATTACCATATCATAAACAGGGTAGCCTGAGCTCTATTCGGGCTAACTTGAGATTTCATATGTCCTTTAGGGCCTCTTCATATGAGCCCGGTCAACCGGGCTGGCTCGGTTTCCGAGATCTCGCCTCGCCACTCTTTCCTTTGTAAAAATATCAATGTGTTCATATGAGAGGCCTGGCTGGCCCGGTTACTGAGATCTCGGCAACCGGGATGAAATTTTCCCCTTATGAACACTCCAGCCCGGTGACTGGGATGAAACATTTTAGACAAAATAGCTTCGCTCTCACCACATAGTGGCCAAAATGGCATAATTTTGGTCTCGTATGTATTTCCACTTTAGGAGTATGCGAATTAGCTTTATTAGAAAAGTTAAAAGAGTCCACAAAGCTATGACAGTCGCGAACACCACCATTTTGTTTGTGTTTCTTGAATTCATCGCGGTCGACCGGGCTGAAATTTCCCATATGAACACATCACAGAATTTGTCCCCGTTACCGGGCTCATATGAAGAGGCCCTGAACGTGTTGCAATATACTGTGTCAATTAAGAGATTTATGGAAATTGGCATGGGGTGAACAAGTGATCATGCAAACCTAGAGAAGTTTAAGGTTAAGTAGGGTAATATTTGCCATTGATATGGATAGTGGAAGTCTGAAGTATTTGTTCCCTGACTCCAGATTTGTAGTTAAAATTTAGGAGTTGAAATAACCCTTAAAAAGGACTAATTTTGAACCTAAATTTTTAACTCCGATTTTGGGGTTTAAATAACTCCACCAGAAGTAAAAATAACTCCACATTAGGATTAAAAGTTACACCGATATTGGGTTTAAAATAACTCCCACTAAAAGAGTTAAATAACTCCATAAAAGGGATTATCGGACGTACCGCGAAAAGCGTAACAAAATTATTAAATTTTTCCGGGCGCCATATATGGTGTTGCTTTCCTACAAGTTCCTGCAGATTCCTACAGTGACGTCACATTTTCCTGCAAGAATAAAGACGTGGTTACCAAGGTAGTTGCCACGTTTTTGACAATGGCGGAAAGCGAGGAAATTGTGCCTTCTGTTTCTGCGGCTAGTTCCAACTTGTTTTTGGCTGTTTCCACCCCTTTGGAATCCGCTGCGTCCTCTAGCAACTTTCCAGTGGTAAGTAGTCGTTCAGAAATGTTGTCCAAACTCTGTTTTACAAACTTGTTGCCAGTTCACACAATCACGCATCGCATGCATGTCATGTCACTTTGATCGGCGTCGTTACAATAGACTCCATCGAACGTTTTCGAAGAAAAGGGTTATTTTATCGTGTAACTCTGTGAGATTATTAATACCAGATGGGCTACGCAAGTCGAATCCAGTAGATCTGGATCTATGGCTGATCAATAATGATTTCTTAAAAATAAGCAAGCGAATATGCAGTTTAATAGCCGACGTTTCGGAGTCATAATTGCGACACCATTCTCTAGGCAAAGTGAGTAAATATAAATTCGAAGGTTTGAGTTTTACAGTTTCTACAAATTAGCATAATAACAAAGGACCACAAGCTCATCAAGTGAATACCCTTGCGTGAATCGGGTCCGTTTGGACGTTTAGAGCATTTAGTAAGCACGTGAAATTATTCTGCAGCACACAGTAAGAGATCTTGCCAACTTGTCAAATGACTACACAGAGAAATTTATTCATGATTTTCTGGTTGCATGATGTAATTTTCCAGAATGAACCAACAGAGGGCATGACAGTTGTCACACTGAAATTGCCCCATATAGCGGGGCATTACATTTAGTTCACTTTTGAAGCAGCAAATGTATAATCCCCATCTAATCCCCTGGGTTGGTTTGGGGTGGGGGGGGGGGGGGGGTTTACATTGACTGATGCATAATAAGATGCAATGAGTAATCCTTGGAGGTGCACTTTGGTTAGGACAGGATGGAGGTTATCTTGGTTTTGAATTGAAAAAAGTCTTTACAAGTTAAGGCAACCTGCAAACCATCTTTCCCTAGGAGGGGGGCGTAAGGGTTTGCGGTGATGTGGTTTTGCGGTGATGTGGTTTTGCGTTATTTTTGGTGCGGTTTTGCGGCAATTATTATTTTAACTCGCGGTATTGCGGTTTCAAGAACTTAACGGTTTGCGGTTATTACAACCTCTAGGTCACAGTTTTCGGTGAAAAAAAGTGTCCGTGATGATGACACTCTTTAAAACGGTCGGCATCCGCTGTTGTTTTGCAAGCGCGAGCAAAGTGTTTTGTTTTACAATGCATCAAGGTTTATTGTATCAGTTTACAATTTAACTCTGTGGTTTGCAATACAGCCTTTTCCAGTTAATACTTAATGTGATTAGCCGTTTTGAACAATGATGCGTCGACTTATTGAAATTTCATGCCAGGTGTTAGCTTATACAGCCGTACAGCCTCTTGTTTAGCCTGCGTGTTTAGCCCCATGTTCTCGTTGCTTTGATTCAATGCGCTGCAATGGCAACTGAGGTCATCGAGGTTGTAACTGAAAGTGAAGAGGAGGTAGTAATTTAAACAATATATTATTGTCTTCTCCACTGAATGTGAACTCTTTACGAGACAAGAAGGTTACAATTGCAGAAGAAACAATTATTCCGCGTTCCACAACTAGCACAGGTTCGTTCAATGTAATCAGTCACCCAATGCAAGACGTGCAGGATCAATGACAGTTTTTTAAGGCGAGAGGTATCAACACTCGTCCAAGGTATTTCTGTGCGTTTTTCCCCCCTCTCCCCCTTACGCCCCCTTCCCCCCCCCCGTTACGCCCCCTCCCATAGATATCATTCGTTTCCTGTTTTTCTTAAGAGACAAAAGACGAAGCTGCTCTACCTTGCTTGTGACTTTCTTGGTGCCCTTGTTTACCAGCTAACAAATTATGTTATCATGATTGTTTTGTTCATTGTTCCATTTATGTTCCCTTCCAAGCTTTCTAGTGTACTGTTTATTTTTACTTCTACTAGTGCTAGATATTATGCTATTTTGAAAGTAAGTGTTATATCTAAAGGGAGAAACTTGGTTAAGATTCTGTAAACACGGTTGCTGTATAGAGACAATGTCATAGAGGATCCTTTTTGCTTTTACTAGCTTGTCAGTTGTACTTACCTTTTTTGCCATTTTGTTTCAGGATTCATCTGGAGAGTCAGAGTCGGATGAAGAGGTGTGGTGTAAAGTGAAACTTTTTTTTTTTAATTTAACCTCATGACTGCTGTGGTAAACAAGAAATGTGAACAGTTATAATAAGGCAATTCAACAGTAGTGAACATCATAAAAGCAGAAAATGTACAGCAGGAGTTAAAGTGCACTTAACCCCAAATTTTGTTTTCTGCTGAAATGAATCTACATGTTATTTGAGATACTTCTGCGAAACAATGTTTGGATTGGGTTTATCTATTTTCTCTATTTTCTATTTTCGAAATCTCAGAAATAGCTCCAAAACGTCACCATTTAAAATTACCATTCAAAACAGTCCTTTAGTTGTCTTTACTGCTTTCATTTGTCTGCTCCTCCACTTAGTATCTAGCTTTCTATTCATAAAGAACTATTCGCCTTCGTCGCTTGAAATATTGTAAATTTCTCTCAAAGCTCTAAGGAGCACTTGACTTTACAGTTGTGGTATGTACTCGAGCTAATACAGCGAGCTGACTGAAGGGCCATTGTGTTTGGTTCTTGGGTAGACGTCATCAGCAATCACCGCAACAGACTCCCTAAACACTTCAAGCACAACTTTAGAAGGGCGTAGAAAATCAAGGATTCAAGCAAATTCAATTTTTTTTTCAACTAACTGCGATAATAACAAGTGGAATCATTTTAGTGAAAACAAAATTGGTGGGTTAGATGCACTTTAACTTGCCCATAGACTTTAAGATGACATAGTGGACAGATTGCAGGAAAAAATTTAGTGACAAACCCTTACGGTACAAGTTATAACGTTTACAGAAAATAAAAACTAAAACAAGCTTAAAAATTACATCTGATGCCTTAGGATAACATATTTTCCAATTAAGGAAAGACTTCAATCTGATTTAGGCACTTTACATACAGTGTCCAACAAGACCTGTTATTCTGAATAGGCCATAAATTACAGTCATTTTAGGGTTTAAAAGTGGAGACAATAGATCATCTGTTCCCCCTATACCTTAGTAAGAGCCTGTAATTAACCCAAGTCATATTCCACCATGGTATGAATTGAAAAACCATGATCATGAAGTCTGAGTAAATATTGAAATTTGTCATTTTCTATTGTGTTTCAAATGCACGATTAATAAATCCACAAGAAAAGCAATGGAACTAATGGATAAAATAATTGTCATATCCTTTTAGTTTTTTGTTAGTTGTTTACCTTCTATTGTTTAGTCAAGAAGGAAAAAAGGGAGTTAAAGTACTCTCTCTTAAGCAACCTTCCTTGTTGCAAGTGGTCAAGTATGTGAAAATTTAACAAAGTAAGCCCAGTGCTAGATTGACTAAAGATATAACCTTATCAGCTAAAATTAGGCAAATAGAAAGTAAGTTGTTTGATTTTTTTTACATGTAACAATTTTTGGGAAAAGTACAATAGAGTGTACTTGTCATCGTCTCTTCTCTTTACCTCAAGATCTATTTACAGACTTGGTCTTTTTAGGTAAACCGTTCGTATCGGTCATCTGTCACTTGGCTCTTCTGAGTAAATATTTCCCAATGATCATGTATGTGATCATGTTGGGTGTTCGCTTACTGGAAACAGAGAACAAAAGAATATGTCAAACCTTGGCCTAACTAGAAATTTGAGTTAGCAGTTAGTAGTATTTGACTGAGAAACAAAATGGCTATTTCCAAAGAGCGCTTACAGGAGGTGGTCCCTTATGAGAAGTGGTCGCTATGAGGGAGTTGACTGTATTGAATAATAATTATAGTTTCAGAGTTGCTGCTAGTCATAATGGCTTCCAAACCAGTCTAACATTGTCCAAAACAAGGTTCTTTTGTAGAAAAGTTAATGTCCCTTTTGGTGGGGTTGATTTTGTTTATAGGCAACTTCAGAGTCAGAATCCCAGTGGGAAGAGTTATCCAGTGAGGATGGAGATGCCAATGAGGTATGTATCCATACATGCAGTGAGATAATTGTAAACACCACTACGTGCATGTTAAGTTATATAAGCATGCAGGGATTAGAAATGAGAAAAGTGCTTAGAGAAACTTGAGCCACAGGCAAGTGCTTCTCTGAACACTTCTCTCATTTTTTTATCTAACCGATGCACAACAAGAAACTATTTCCTGTTTAAAATGTCCCATGATTTGTATGTGGTCATTTTGGTGACTTAAACAGAGTCAATTGTATTATGTTATTTAATCAAAGTGCAGGCATTTCTTTGGAGTGGAATAATTATTGATGGTGACAGAATTTTGACACTGCTATTTGAGTGTTAAAATAGTTGTGACTAGAATGGATAATCCATATGATGAGACACTTAAATTTGTGTATATAAAGTACCAACCTATCTTATTAAAGTCTTACCAAAGGTTTACCAAGTTTAATTATGGTGTAACTAGGGTGATTTCAGACTCTGCTGTTGCCCCTCTAAAATTCCAAATTTGAGGGGTTTCCCACTGTCTCAGGTGTCTGTGGTGTTGCCTTCAGCACACAATGTGGTCAATGTGGTAAACCCTTAAATTTTTCTTTCGTTTTAAGCCCTATTGCTGCAGTAGCCAAAACCCTACTACTCAGACACACTTTCAAAACCTGGATGCGAAAGTAACTTACTAATCATCTTTTTCAACTTCTGCCATTCTTTCATGACATCTATCAACCTCCATGCAACATCTACATTCTTCATGCAGGGCAACAAACTCCAACGAACAATTTATACACTTGCACCTATAACCATAACCTTACATGTACATGGGTAAGCTTAAATTCAAAATAACATTAACACTTAATTGACACCAAAAATATGTATAAATAAACCTTGAAATACCTGAAGAACTAAAACTACCACTTCGATCTTTTTTTTTATTATTTTAGGTAATTAACCAAATTACAGAAATTTAAATCATGCAATATCTACAAAACAGACATTTTCAAAAACGGTGACAGATCGAATCCAACATAACTTCCTTCGAAACAAACTGCTTGGAATTTTCAGTAGCTCTTTTACAAAAATAGACGCATTGATTAAAGCAGAAAGAATCGAAAACGAAGAAACCAAATAAAATACCAGTCTGGTAGGTCTGTCTCGTCAGCAAATCGACTGAGAAGCATGTCCTCAGACTCTTCTTCTTCCTTTACAGCTATTTGTTCAGCGTACTAGGTGGCTTCTTCTTCGGTGGCAATCTGGCTCGGCACTATCATCGTATGATTGGAAATCTTCACTTGCCGAACAGAAGCTAGCCTCTGAACACTCAGAGCAACCTTCACTACTGCTTTCAGACAAACTTTACCCAAAATGAACTTCTGAATCGACAGAGATTTCGCTAATACTCGACTGATATCAACAGCGATCAAAGGTAAATCAATCTCGTGTTAGGAATATGACGTCACAAGTAGAGATGCCGCTGTGAAAATAGCGGGCTCAACTGGAACCACTTTCGAGTAATGGCGGACGAAAATTTCCACTTTTCGAGCGGCGAAATTTTAATGAAGGAAGTCTTTTTCTTTTTTTCTTTTTGGACGAAAGGACATCGTGCATGATGGTAAGTTATTCTGTATAAAAAAAAGTGGGAAAAAGAAATGTGAAATTTCGTCGCAGTGGCACTTTAAAGAAGAATATTACTACATGTTGTTACTGCTGCTACAGCTGCAAGCAAGCACCCCCTACATATTCTGCACCACATATTTTTGTCTGTTTAGGGTCTAAAATTAACTTTTTTGACTTTGGCTACAGCTTTTAACTTAAATAATGCAACCTTTCCATCAGAAGCTAGTGATGTGCAGTCGCCAACAGTTTTCTCTTTAAGGTAATGGAAGTCAAGATGAAAAGTCTGCTATTGGCAAAAGGGGTCTGAATTTTCTGTCAGTGTAATTGCTTTGGCCAAAATTAACATTAATTTGGGAATGAGATAAATATATGACAGTGGCATAGTCCTGAATATAGTTATCCCCCCAATGATGGCTAGTTGTAAAATTCTGATCATAAATGTGAACTTTTTAGCAGCACTGGCAGCTAGGAAGGGGTGATTTAAGACTCTGCTGTTGCCCCTTTAAAATTACAATTCTGGGGGTTTCCCACTGTCTCAGGTGTTTGTGGTGTTGCCTTCAGCGAACAATGTGGTGAATATGGTAAACTCCTTATTTTTTCTTTCGTTTTAACCCATTGCTGCAGTAGCCAAAACCCAACTACTCAGACACACTTTCAAAACCTGGATGCAAAAGTAACTTAGTAATCATCTTTTTCAACTTCTGCCATTCTTTCATGACATCTATCAACCTCCATGTAACATCTACATTCTTCATACTGGACAACAAACTCCCACGAACTATATAGAAATAAACTTAAAATATCTGAAGAACTAAACCTTCCACTTCGATCTCTTTTTTTTATTTTTGGTAATTGACTAAATTACAGAAATTTAAATCGTGCAATATCTACGAAAGAGACATTTTCAAAAACGGTGACAGATCGAATCCAACATAACTTCATTCGAAACAAACTGCTTGGAATTTTCAGTAGCTCTTTTACAAAAATAGACGCATTAATAAAAGCAGAAAGGATCGAAACGAAGAAACCAAATAAAATACCAGTCTGGTAGATCTGTCTCGTCAGCAAATCGACTTAGAAACATGTCCTCAAACTATTCTTCTTCCTCTACAGGTATTTGTTCAGCGTACTAGTATAGCTTCTTCTTCGGTGGCAATCTGGCTCGGCACTATCATCGTATGATTGGAAATCTTCACTTGCCGAGCAGAAACTAGCCTCTGAAGACTCAGAGCAACCTTCACTACTGCTTTCAGACAAACTTTACCCAAAATCAGGGGGGGATGAAAGGACTTCCCATGATGCTCTGGTGTAATCTGATCTTTTTTCAGTATCGCCACGTCCACCAACCGGAAGTTTCGCGCGTAAAAATCCTTCATTTCGTGTCCAATTTTTGACTTTGTCTCGACCTCTTGGTAAGTATTTTTGTTTTCCATGTGTTATTCATGTTTTCAATTACCAGTGTAACCATTTTTGATTAATAATTATCATTTGCATTCTTTCATTCAGGGCGATGTTTTTGTGCGACATGGCGTGAAGAGGCCATTGTTGTCCCAATGTAAGCGAGACAAAGGTCAGAGCACCCCAGATTTTAGCTTATGTTTGTGAATACATTTGAGCAATGAGGCATTAAATTATTAGTATAAAGATCAATGAGCAATATGCGCTTAAATGTATTCTAATGTACTCAGGTTAAATGATAGTAATAAACACTCAAATTTACATTAAAATGGCGCCAATCGGTCACTGCGCTGTCTTCTCCCATTCCAGTTTTCGATGAAACAATATTGTAATAAATCCTCGAAAGACGCGATGTTGGGGCTATTTGGACCACTTTATTACTTTTCTCGATTGGAAATAAGTTTTGCTTTGTCATTTGAAAAGGACTGGCTTTCATACGAAAGAAAATCTTTCTTTTCGGATTTCTTGTCAGCAGAGTCGGGAAGTATGGATCAGAAGAGGTTATATGTGGAGACGGGGAACACACCAAACAAGCCTCTGAGAAAAAGACCGACTTCAACTGGGTCTTCAAGAAAGTCTCTTTTCGGCAGTCCTTCGTCAGGAAAGTCGGTTGGTTAATTTTTTTTTCTATTGTTACAATTTAAGATTTAACATAAGCTTATCTGTGAATCTCAAATCAAAAATAAGATTTCGATGAAATTTCCCTCCTGGGAACCATGTGGTAAGAAGATTTTGTCACATTGTGCTGTGTTCTTTTCCAGATTTCTTTTGGCCTTAGTCTTAATCTTTGATCTTCAATCATTTTGTATTTTTTAATATACTTTAAGCCTTTTATTTTGTAATAATTTCGCTCAGTGGAAGATTTTGAAGATTATAGTTTTCTTATATTACATCCTGATTAAAATTTTCTTATAAGAAGGATCTGTGACAATATTTAAATTCTGTTTAAACAAGGTACCCCAACAACCAAGGTTGGTCACAAGACTTCAAGGAGTCAATACTTCACCAAAAGTGTTAAAATTTGACTCAAAGAAGCAAAGAATTGTTTGGCAGAGAAAAGAGGATGTGGCACTTGTTCAGTTTGTTGCTTTACACAAGGACTTGCAGCCAACAAAAAGTGAATGGCCTTCTCTAAATCCCAGGTCAAAATATCGGAAACATGCCGCTGATTACATCAAACAGACAGCTGGAACAAGTTATCTCAGAGAGGGTTGGTACATCCTTTAATCTAGCATAAAATTATAATACACTGACAAGGAGAGAATCAGTTAAGAAACAAAAATAGATCACCCATAACTTCTATACTTGACTTTGGTTGTGAAATATCGAAACTTCACCTCATGAGTCTATTTGCTGAGTTTTATGCCTGATATTTGGGATGTTGTTTCAAGACGTTACATGCAAACACTCATCAGTGTGCACAAACGTCTTTTAAAAGTTGTACGGAAACATTTCATTTAGTTCAGTTCACTTTGTGTTTTTTTTTTTTCTTCTGGGAATGTCAATTATAATTATGTATCATGTTTGCTGAGATGCTAATAGTTACCGTTCATTTTTAGGATCATTAATACTCCAACGAGTGGTAGTATACATGAAAGGCAATTATAAAAGTGTTGATGAGGCAGAAGATGAATATGGGTTATCAGTAGATTCCTACCTATGGGAGCAAAATGTCTTCATGGAACAAGAAACAGAGCTACAAAGCTCTTCTGATGTTCTTAATGCTATTGATCACCTTGGACAGTCACAACTGGTTGACATGATTGTTAAGGCTTTCAGTAGAGTCATTGATTAAAATAATTTGCCTCTAACAATGATAGCACAGATTTCTTTCCGAGAACACCTAAAAGATTTGATTGTTGCTTTACATCCCCACTTGCATGAACAAGATCAGAGAATGCTGCTCAACAAATGGTTTCTTCAGCAAGCTACAGAGGTGGGAATTGACACCAATCCAGGAGATTTTGCAACCCTGTCATTAGAAGCAATGCTAATGCTTCAAAGGTATGGCAAGCCCAATTTGGTTTACAAGTGGTGTAGCTGCCTCTATAATGATGAAGGCAAGCCGAGTTTGGATTTAAACCGAATGCCCTTTGGGATGCTGCAGTATATCATAGAGTTCTTCACTTGTACACATGTTGCCCAGGTTTGACTAATTGTAATAGTCCTTTAATGGTTGTTGAAAAGGCTGTGTTAAATGAGGGTAGTCGAGGCATAAATCATCTTGCCTGGACCAAGTTATCATAATGGTTACTCATCACCTTGCTCTGTCTGAGTAAGTGTTTGTTTCTATGTTCAACTAATAGTTTAATGTGGAAATATCATGAATACAATGTTCTGTAGTTGCAATGTAGTGGCAAAGCTTTTGCCAGACATTTTCAAAATAAAGCTGAACAGATGCATAAGCACAACAATCAGAGCATCTCTCTTTTTTATATCTGAGAACAAGGTGAATTGAAATATTTTTTTTAGATAAGAGAACCTCCTGACTATAAGATGTGGCAGGACACATTAGATGCTGAGTTTGGTGGGGGCAAGTTTAAACGCCTCTTTCGTGGGCCTATGTGGAGTGGTTGTGATAGGAAAGATATGGGCGACCCAAGAAAGGTAATTAAAAACTTTTTCATTGACATTCAAGTTTACTCAGAAAAACATGTTTAATCATTTGAAAAGTAACGCTGTACATATTTCTGAGTGCAAGTTTATCTTAAGGCTATATATAATTAGGCTTCACTGGAAAAGGTGTGTAGCTCTCGGCATGAGGTTAATAATTCCCAGCTCTTAATTTTACTCATTAGAACTAACCTCTGTATCCTTAATAATAATAATAATAATAATAACAACAACAACAACAATAATAATAATAATAATAATAATAATAATAATAATAATAATAATAATAATAATAATAATAATAATAATATTATTATTATTAACTTTTTATTTCAGGCAAGGGCAAATGTTCCCTGTGTGAGCACTCAGACTCAGAATAAAAGTACGCAGAAGTCACCATTTAGCACCAAGCCAGAAATCCAGGTAGAAAAGCAAATCTCAAATTATGCATTAGTATGTTGTAGATTGTCCATAATATTCGCTTTGTATATAGAATACATGTTGTAGATTGATTTTGGGGGCTGTTTGCCATCATCAGGGTGGTCAACCCTGATGATGGCAAACAGCCGAAAATGTTTGGTTGAAACTTTTTTAATAATTTTTTTAACATTTTAGCCTTGTATATAGAATACATGTTGTAGATTGATTTTGGGGATGCAAACAATAGTCTGAATGAAAATTAAAATTATATGTTCATGTAGTCTCAGTAAGAAGCATGATGCTTTTATTTCAGATAAAATTATAGAGGAATGCTACATGGAAAATAGATGAACATGCAATCATCAGTTTTAGCAATACATGGAAAGGATTACCAATCAATTTTTATTTGTGTTTTGGTTAGTGTTCTCTTGAATTACATCTTTACAGTTATCTTAATCGAGTGTAACAAGTAAGCACATCATGACTTTGAATTTATGTTATGTTTTGGTTTTCAGATAGAAGCAATAAAAGAATTGGTTAAGTGCAACCCCAAGGGTCGGTTTTGGTTAAAGGCTGATGGGACTGATGTTAAGGCAGCCTTACAGGAGTCAGTGCGAAGAGAGTGGAATGGTGACGTGGATTTGCTGGATGGTAAGCTGCAAGATATACGGCGGGAGTATGAAGCAAGGATATCGAGCTGTGAAATAATAAGTAAAGCCAATGACATCAGTACGGAAGACTTGGTCACTGCATTTACAGCACTGATTGCTGCCTTAGAGGAAGACATTACATTTCTGGATGATGGTCTCCAGAAAGCAGTGGAGTCTTTTTGTTCAAAATTCAACAACCCCAGCACCCCAGTTGAGACTCTGAAAAGCCTTAATTGGGACATTGTAGAATTTCAAACACTGCTGGAACAGGCGTCCTTCTTCAAGGAGCAAATCAGTACTTCCATTGCCGACGTGACTTCATCAAGATTACAAGCACCAGCAGCACCCAACTGGAGACTATGGATAAAACAATCCCCGGCTATTTGCAGTTCTTGCGGAACCTCTTCAAGAAAAAGCGAATTTGCGCAACACACATCCTTGGTTTCATGGTGGCTGATGAGCGGCGCAACTGCAAACCTTATGCCATTCTCATCCAGTATGTGCCCTATAAAGGGATTAGAGACCAGGAAGTGAGGGATCTCACCAAGAAAATGAAAATTGAAATGACCAAGGCACATCTCAATGTGGTTGGTATGTACTCTTTTTTGACATATTGCACAATAGCTAGGGTATGTCTGTTCTGTTGCAGTTATGGGTTTTGTCAATTTTGTCAACCAATTCAAGGAATGATATTTTTGTTCCTGGGTTAAAAGACCATCCCTTGTTTTAGCATCTACATGTACAGTTTGATGATATTGTTGACAAAAAAGTCAATAACAGGCACCAAATAGAATCTTCCTCTCCTGGTTGCTGCCCATGGCTCACAACATTGTTTTTCAGGCCTCTTTTTGTTCATTTTTTTTTCTGCTATCTGTAGGTACCAGTACTGATGGCGAGTTTGAGCAGTTGAGGAGAAGGGGTGAGACACGCCCCCTGCACATTTGGCAGCTAGCTCATGATGCTCGTGACAGTGTCAGTAAGATGAGTAAAACAACTCTGTTACAGATGCTTGAATTGCAAGGAGCTATTAACAACATAGTTTCCACCTTAAATACTGTTGGCAATAATTGACCACTATTGTGTTTTGTTGTCCTGTGACCTTGATTTGAGATCATAGTTTCCTAATGTACAATTTTGCCATTACTCCTCAGATAGGTACTTCGGTACTACTGTCAAAATCCTATTTAGTGGCCACTTATTAAACAGCCACCCTATTAAGCAACCAGTAATCGAGACCTGATGAGGGCCTCTCTATTGTTTTAACCTCTGTTACTAAGGCCCGTTTCAAACGCCGTGCTAAAGTCGTGCCGAACTAAATTCAATTTGGCTCGACTGTAGCACGACATTGGCACGACTTGGTTTCAAACGTCGCGCCATGGTCGAGCTTAATTCACTCACTGGGCGTTTACAAAAGAGACGATATTACGAACCAGCGGTATAACGGATAAATCCAAAAATGGCGGACGAACGTTTGAGAACTTTTATGTTCTCCTTGCAAGCCCAGGCTGCAAGGAGAAGGAAGCTACTATTACAGCAGGCATTTTTAGTCAATGTCATCTCCAGAAGAAGATCAGTGATCCTGGTTTGCTGTTTGATCACTATCTTGCTGACATCTACAGAAGCTAGTGCATTACGATCATGTCGTCGACTACACAGAAATTTAGGATGGTGGGATACGGTCTGGAGGACATATTCGGACGCAAGGTTTAAGAAGACCTTTAGAATTTCAAGAGCTACATTCCAATACATCTTGAACAAAATCAGTGGCGATTTACACCGACAAATCGTTGCAGAAGATCCGATTTCTCCAGAGTGCAGGCTAGGTATCTGCTTATACCGTCTTGGAAGAGGAGATTATTATTATACCATCTCAGAAATGACTGGCTTTGGACTATCCACTATCTCAACAATCGTGCTGGAAGTTTGTGAGGCAATCGTGAAACATCTTTGGGCTGAGTGTGTCACCCATCATTTTCCAAAGGATGAGGCTGAGTTTAAAGAGAAAATGCTGGATTTTGAGGAACTGTGGCAATTCCCATGCTGTTGGGGTGGTGTAGATGGCTGCCACATACCGATTAAGTGCCCTAAAGGTGGAGCTGAGGCCAGGAAGGAGTACTATAATTTTAAGAACTTTTATTCAATTGTTTTAATGTCACTAGTAGATGCAAAGTACCGTTTTATGTGGGGAAGTTGTGGTTTCCCGGGGAATTCTCACGACTCGATCATATTCCAATCAACCAGTTTGTGGGAAAAAGTACAACAAGGAACAGTAATTCCAAATATTGGGAAAGTTATTGATGGGGTACGTGTATCTCCAGTTATAGTGGGGGACTCAGCATTTCAGTTTTCCACTTGGTTAATGAAACCATATACAAATGCAATCCTTTCCCAGGAGCAAAGGTATTTTAATTATCGTTTAAGTAGGGCTAGAATGGTAACTGAGGGTGCCTATGGACAGCTGAAGGGTCGATGGAGGATCCTGTTAAGAAAGTGTGAAAATAGCCCAGAGTATGTTGAAAACAATGACACTTGCATGTATGGTCCTTCATAATATTTGTCTGGATTTAGGAGACACCATTTCACGTAAGCTGGATTTAACCCTTGATCCAAGCACAGGAGAAAGAAGGGACAGAGATACCATTAGGGCTCTGTTGCATATGTGTCAGTGTCCTCCACTAAGAGACACCAATCATCAAGCTGATTTGATAAGAAAGAAACTAACTAAGAAATGCTGGGATGAAAAACAAGGACATGGAGTTTGTTGATGCATTTTTCTAGAAGTGAGCTGCATATTTTTCACATATGTTTATATTGTCTATAGAGGCATGTTACCAAAATTCAACTGTTGCGTTATATAATAATTTAAAAGTTATTGGTATCTTTATGGGTCTGTACTAGAGTGCGAATTACAAATGAAAGAAATGAAAGGTAAAGCTACTTGCTACAATTTAGTTCCTTTTGCATGTTTTAGTAGTATTTACTCGGTAAAGAAAGGTTTTCAAGGGTTTCCACCAACAACAATCAATGATAACATGTTTACAATGACATTTTAATTCGTTTTTAATCCTATTCAAAAGTCAACATTTGGATAGGATATCATTATCTATGGGTAGCTACAAAAGTAGAGCAAACAAACAGTAAATCTGTGTTATGATCTGTTTGACAACATACATAGATGTGTTTCACTACTTTGACCTATTTCCATAGTAATTGATGTTTTGTTAAGTTTTTCTAAAGTTTCCTATTTCAATTTTAAAACACAACATAAAGTAATTATCAATGATGAAAATTAGATACAATCAAATTAACAAATGGACCAAGTTGATATCCCTCAATGTTGTTCCACTTCAGATAGTTTTAAGGTTAATTGTTTTTAAGGTAATAAAATATACAATTTCTACTGAACCAGGGCAAAGAAAAACAATGCTCAAGGTTGTAGTCTAGACATGTAAATTACAACACCTTGTTAAGCTACTTTGGCCTACAATCCACATTAACAGTGTTCAGTGACAAGTAGACAATTTCTTAACACAAGTCAATTTTTGCTGTTTTGCAACAAAGTACTATTTTCAAACTAGATTTTTCTTTGAAGGTCTATTATCAACTCCTGGGAGGCGTGGGGGGAGACTACTCAGAGAAAAAAAAACTGATGGTGATGAGCAGTAACAGCTAAAGTCATTACACCTAGCCTTGAAAACCTCACCTGTACCCCAAGAAATACTGTTCATTACACATCATCAATGTGTTTACAAAATCGCTGTTTGAATAAAGCCTAATGAAAATGTTGAAAACTTAAAAAAGTAGCCAATTTAGGAAAACACACTGGAAAATGATGGTTTATATCTCTCCATCACTTCTATCTACAAGTCCCCCCCCCCCCCCCTTCAATATCAACATGAGAGAAAAAAATGTTCAACTCAAGATGAAAACTGCATTAATTATTAACATGGACTCTGCCAAAAACGTGCTTTAAATCAGATAGTTTTATAGCTGCTGATAACTTGGTTCATCAGAGTAATAAGGTAAGCCTTCATGTGGTGAGCTTTGGTTTGCTGACACACTGGAACATGATGGGAAACCATAACTAGGATTTGTTTCCATCCGTGTAGTAGCAGCATAAGGAGAGATGAATGAGCCATATGCATGACTTGAATGCTGATTCTGTAATGGCAATGGGGGCCTGGATGAAGCCATAAACATCTGCATCATTTTTAGTTCATGCTCTCTTGCTTTCTCATTTTCTTCTTGAAAAAACTTTATGAGATCTTTAGCTGGATCCTTCTCTAGTACAGCATTCATTATTCCCAGAACTGAATGAACTGTTTCATCCTTACCTTTACGTTTTCCTGCAGCCTTCTTTATTGGTACAAAAAGTGACTTGTCTGGCTCACTGTTTGATGTTTCTTCATTGTCAGAAACTTCAGAACCTCCACTTGACCTCTTTCGGGTGTTTTCATTTTCTTTTGTCGACGCTGGAAGGGTAGAAGGTTCAACTGACAACTCTGGATTACAGGAGTCTCTTGATTTTATGAGTGGAAACAGCTGGTCGAACCAGGTTCCATATCCTTTGTCGTCTTGAATCCTCTTGACTCCTGTGGCTGTCTTCACGGTCAACGCCAGCTTCTTGCACTCTGAAATCAACTTTTTGAACTTATTACGTATCTGGTCAACGTTGAAAGGGAATGTAGAATCATGACGCTGGTTTAGTTCGTCCAACACCTTCCCATACAAATCACTGTTTCTACAATTCTTGGTGTTGGTAAAGATAAGGTTCTTCTTGAAATGCTCTTTGCTAACTATGATATCAACCATATCGTTCAGATAACTTTCCTTCCATGTTGCTTTCCGTCCTTTCTTCCCTTTTTTTCCACTGCTCTTCGATCTCGCATTTCCCGCCTCTTTTTCGTCTTCACCAAACGATTCGCTATCTTCTTCGACTTCCGATTTTTCTCCAAACTCAACAGGTGATGAACGGTTTGAGCTTATATCTGTTCCTCCATCTGGATCAAGAAAGCAAGAATCTTCCTCAGCTACTGAAACATTCCCAGGTATAACAGGCACAGTTCTCCTGAATGCCGCCATATTGTTACACTCGTACCCAGGAACCCTTTCTACGAGCATGCGCCCACATGTACAAGAAACCGGTTTGTCCACTTTTATAATGTAGTTATAATTCATTTATTTAGTTCGACACGGCAATAGCACGCCGTTTGAAACCATGCCGTGCCAAAGTCGGGTAGCACGACAGAGCTTGCCGTGCTACACGGCAGAGTCGAACCTAATTCTAAAATGGTTTCAAACGCCGTGCTACAGCCGCGCCAAAGTCGAACTGAAATAATGAATTTAGTTCGGCACGACTTTAGCACGGCGTTTGAAACGG
>JAHPZR010003417.1:82500-85000 GCA_019787425.1 Platygyra sinensis | reverse complement strand
GCTTTAGCGTACACTTCTTGGTGGTCCTCCGTCACCGGAGCGTAACAAGTTCCGTCATTGTTCACATATTTTTGAAATTCGCCAGGTACGAATTCTTCCACTGTTACCGGGAGTTCATCTAAAACGGAGTAAAACACCTTACCGTAACTGAAGGTATCGCCAAAAGGGATGGGTACTCTCGATGAAAATCTCTGTGTGATGTTTCTGGCGACGGCGTGCATTTGTACTTGTTTACGAGTATGATCTTCCACTGTAGATTGCAAGATGTCCACAATGGTTTTCACTGATGTAGGCTGGTATTTTTTCACCACCCATTGACCGGACAAACCAGTGTCACTGCAGGTCGCTTTAAAAGCATCTCTAAAGGCTCCACTGGAGAAGGGCTCCTCCTGTATTTGTAAGTTAATCGAACAAGCTGGAACCCATTTGTTACTTTCTACATCAAAATGTTCCAGTTGTAGAGTGGTAGTTTTCAGCGGCTTCACCAGTGTTCCGGCTCTCAAAAGTTGTGCGATCGACACTGATTTGGGCACGACTGTTGGTGTAGTTACACGTTTAACCCGTGATGGTGAGGCTGGTGCAGACTTGGGACGAGCAGGTGTACGTTCAAATGACGCTTCTGGAGCCCGAAATGTGCGATCGGCATTCTCTTTTGGCTCAAGAAATCGGATGAAGAATACTTTGCGACCTTTGATCTGTTCGAACTTGGAACACGATGGACCTCTGTCTGATGCGAGAATATCACAGGATCCAGCTGGAGCATTGTAAAATTTTTCACAGGCTTCCTTGATGTTTTCTAAATTGAGTTCTTCGTAATCTTCAAATGGAACGAAATCTCTGGTGTCCAATGGCTCGTATTTTTTTAATCGTCCTGAAGCAGTAGACGACATTCTCTGAACAAGGATATCACTCGGAACTTTCCCCACGGCTGGTTTCTTTGCATTGTTTCTCTTGTTTCCAACGCGTTTTTCAAACTCTTCCCAAGACTCCTTCTCTGCTTCCAGTCTTCTCCTTTTCATATCAGCTTCGTTTAATCACAACCAAACAGTCAGTGTCTATCGATACACTGTTGTCGATACACTCTAGGATGCGCGCTCTCTAGTTTTGACAAGAACATGCCGCAGTCCCAGGCCTTACCGCGTGGAGTGATAACGCTGGGCCGTTCAACTTTTTCTTTTTTTTAAATGGTGATAGCGCTGGTCCTTTCCCAATAGGCATTTGTAAAATTTAAAGTCAGAATGATATTTGATTTAAAATTGAAAAACCATTTGAAATCAATCTGGCTTTTAAAAAATAATTCAAAATAGAAAATCGAAGATAAAATAAAATGAAAACACGAACAGAGTTGATTATTTCATTACAAAATGAAGTCGATCTCTGTTTTGAGGCTAAAAAGACGCGTGATAATGATGGGCCACCATACTGCTCCCACTTGGTGTATAAATTTACTTCTGCTTGATGCATTGCCAATTACATTAGCGAATGCACTCGTCATGATCTCTTCTCGTGTATGTGAGCACCTTGTTTCGGACAAGGCCTCTTACGCATACAAACATCTTACGTCATCAAAACCTTGTCTTGTTCCACTGAATGGTTGACCATATTAGACTCAGCCAGCTCGCGTTTCAAAATTAAAATGGAAGCAGCTTTGCATTTCAAATGGAACAAACCTGCTTTTAACCATCAACTACAACATTTTGGCCTTTCCCTTTTTGTTTAGTCTCCCTGGTTATTCAATTTTTCACGGCTTTGTCGGGGCGATAAGCATCTACGTATCTTAGCCAGTTCATTTCATTTTTCATTGTAAGTATGTGAATACTGTATCAATTCATCCATCTAAAAATCATCATAACTGAAGATGGCATACACATGTAAGTATGTCGAAACATGTCTTCTAAAAAATTCTAACATGTTCTTTATATCGCGGCGCGTGCCCATTGCCTAAGCTAAATCAATTAGAGTAGGACGGGAGCTCTGGTATACCTAACCCGGCCGAAATAACGAATCAAGAGAAACAAGAAACAAACAATTTTGTTGGATGAATCTGGCCACGAATGTGGCAGGTTTAATTAATTCAAAGCCACGAACACATGAGAACGACCAATGTTAACATTTCAGCTCAATTAACAAACGTGGGGCGACAAAACAACGCCACATCATGAAGGAAACAAAAATCCTATGCAGTCATATAATTGAGTAATAATCTAATGATAAAATAAGCGGTAACTAGGTAATAACCCGTTGGCTGGCGAAAGGGGAGGTGGCGGGAAATTGCTTTTCTGTAGTGCCGTCTTAAGTCTGAGATGGCAAGGGACAGAAGGACTTACACAAACAGCGATCAGTGCTTATATACCTTGACAGAAACGCCCAAAAACCTTATTGGTTACAACTTGCGAAATATTGAAACCTGGCACCGAACGGGTTATCACTTAGGGCAACATGTCGCGACATAAATCACATTATGCCGGATGGCATAATGTTTGCTTTTTTGTTCTGCAAG
>JAHPZR010003417.1:72500-80000 GCA_019787425.1 Platygyra sinensis | reverse complement strand
CTGCCATACCGCTCTTTTGCGTTCGCGATGACTAAACACTCGTCTAAGCCTGGACGTCTAAGTGACCCTTAGAGAAGAAACCGGCTGCAAGCAGACTAACAGCAGCATGCTGTAGCTTTCTATGTTTGAGAACTACAGTGTTGGTGGATAAATTTAGTTTTTGGGAAATATAGCAAAGAAGACTCCAAGCCCATAGTCTCTTAAGATACCTTTTGGTAATTTAGCATTTGCTTCAAACATATTTGCTGGTTCTGGTATAATATATCCTTACAGGTATGATAATACAAAGTTTCCCTTTGTCATCTTGTTGTTGGTAATGCACATAAAACACTTATTATTATTAATTTTATTAATTTAAGCTTATGTGTAGTCTCACTCTCCCACTTCCACCAACATGCAAAGGAAAACACATATGAAGAAGTAGGACATCAAAAATAATCAGCCATAGATAACTATACAATAACATCGAAGAGTTGTAAATTTCTGGTTGAGATAACTCAAGACAGGCAGTGATCATAATCGTGAGAAATATAATCCGAAGCAGCATCCAAAAATCTTGGACATTGGCCAAACAAACGGATGACATGTACAAGAAAACATTAAGAAAAAAGGAAACAAGCCGAGCCCCAAATTTATACACTTATCGTGATAAAAACAAGGATAGATATCACACAATTAACTCCCGCGAATGCTGCAAATCAACGAAAAATCCCCAACTTGCCTTGGCCCGAAGGATCCACAATACACTGATCCTTGTTACCCCGCAAACGACCAAACGAATATCCTATTATCAAATGCTACTCCAATCGGTGTGTACAAAATGCAGAGTGCAGACTGCACACAGGCGGTGTTGGACTGTCCTTTCTCGACCGATTAATATTTCTGCACTCATGATGAGAATCAAACGAAAACTTTCTAGGAGCTGCTAGTGTAATAATATCTAGGCCAGCTACTTGCCAAGCCTCAATGGCAGGTGAGCATTTTTCTGCAGCAAAACTGGTCAATGGAATCGAAGTCGTGCTATGTTGAAAACTTTTGCTCAGCACTCGCGCTTGACATCCGATTTGATTTTCTACTTAGGCGCCATTACAAGCTTTGTTTATCCCAGTGCCAATCAGTCTCTGTTCTTACAAGAACGTACTGGTCATCTGCGGGCACAGCTGGTAGAAACTCACGCTTACTCAAACTATTTCGCTTGGCTTGGAGCCCTTTCTTTTGTTTTGTCCGCCATTTTGAATTTTCAAGCGGGTTACCGCTGTACACTCGTTCCCAGACTCCTGTTCCCCGTTCCCCGTTCCCCGTTCCCCGTTCCCCGTTCCCGGTATTAGTAACATCCTAATGGAAGGCTGGTTGTACGGGTGGTACGGTTGGAGGATATATATTTTCCCAATACATCGTCAGGCACGGCCTGACTTCTTCAGGGAGTTGAATGGTTTGCTGTCAAAATTTTTTCTGAAATCAAATATAAGCCATAAGAAAACCAGGTATAGGATTAAAGATAAATATAGATATAAGTAGAGGATTACAGATATATATTATTTACAATTCTATTTTGCTCACACCTTTGGGTTCTAGTATTTGTCCCCTCTTGATAAGAAACGCTTCCATGCTTTGTGTATTGAGTCACGAGATGTGGGTATGAGTTTCAATGGGATGAGTTCCATGTTTTTATTAGTTGCGGTTCCATTAGACCTTTTTCCCACGGGAAAGTGAGACTTTCCCCATGGGAATTCTGTAATTGTGTGTGACCTCTATTCCCACAGGGAAACTGCCCATGGGAAATCACTATGGATACATCAAAAAGAACAAAAGAATTACCCATGACGTTTCCCGAACCAAGTCGTAGGGTTTAGTCTTGGTTTATCTAACCACAAGAGTAGTTCAACCAATCGGGTGGAAGAAAAAAGTATTTCCGGAAACCGCAGCACATGCTGGGCACATTTTTGTGGTGTAGCGCTGAAATTGCGGCAAATATCCTGGCGCTTAACAAATTCATTACACGTGGGACCAAAGATGGCCAACTTTCGAGGTCCACTGTGAGTATATTATACTTGTCTTTGCTCTAAATACCCATTAATTCGATTTCTTTTAGTGCGGCATAGTATTGTAATGTTTTTTTTTTAAATTTTGTTCACAGCAATTTTAGACCAGACGGTTTTGAACGAGATGCGCCGTTGTACAATGGTTTTTTATTCCAAAGAAATCGGGAGCAAGATTCGTCAACACCACACGCTCCATTTTATTCAACTTTCGAGAGCTCATGGAAACAGTTCTGAGGACGAGAGAATACCCAAGCACGTCTTGGCCTGCGAGCAACTTACAGGCAACGGATTCTATAAAACAAATACAGCATCTGAAGAGATTACAGAAATTGTAGTCGCAGACGTCTTCTACGCATTCTTCGTAAAGTACCGGTCAATTCTAGAACCGCCCATCCCCCCCCCCCCCCCGGGCAAGGCCCGGGGCATTTGACTTTTTTGAAAAATTTTGGTCAAATTTCCCGATATGTACAGAGCTTAACGCGAGTCAAATGCCTGGGGATTGCACGGGGGGGGGGGGGGGGGGGGGGGGAGATGGGCGGTTTTGGAATTGACTGGTACATAACACGAAGTTTTGGATAGCTAAATCGACCGGGTATTGCCGTATAAGGAGCAGAAGAACGACCGCAAGCAAGCCGTACGTTTCACGGTTTGCGATCTCCATGATGAATTAAATTTCCCACCAAATACTGCCAGGTCAAAAGTTGACCTCGGGTAATTATTTGCAGTGTAACCGGAGGACTAAACCTGACCGGAAACCCAAACCGATCCCAGCCCAAGGCAATTAACCACAGGGTTACCTCAGGCAGAAGGCGGCGGAGTGTAACCGCAACTATTATGTGGTTTTTGCTGGTGAAATGTTCAGAAACAACTCTCTGTCTTTACACACCTTCCAAAGTTGTTATACGATCGGACTTTGAGAAGCTTTACACATCTTTAGTTTCCATAAATTTCTTTTAATGCTATTTTTGCTGGCCACAGCATAATATTTTGGACGGTGTAGCATCGTCTTCTTAGGGTGTCAGGGAGCATGCTCTCCCAGGAAATTAATAAAAAAATTAATTATGCACCTGAGAAATTCAGGTGACATCACTGGGATTCGAACCCATGACCTCTGCTATGCCTGTGCTGTGCTCTGATTATGAAGCCACTTAGTCGAGATCAGGTCAACTTGTTGGTCTCTTGTGTTTCTGTGAAAGAAATGATAAATGAAACAAATGCTCGTGAAGTGCGGTTTAACTCACCTGAATTTTTAAGGTGCATATATACGAGACAATTGCCTAAATTGTGAAGCAAATGCAAGGCTTAATATTTCTTCGATTCATCTCTGAACCGAACTTTACAAGAGAACATAAGACGTAATTTGATTGTGTGAGGCTCACGCTAAATAGGGGGACTTGAGAGTTCACACTAGAACACGTCTGCCCCACCGAGAGTAACCATGCAGAATACCTGGATTTAGGGAAAATCTTTGAGTGGCAGTGAGATAAAACAATGAAGGAAGTAAACGTTTAGGCCATAGTCAGTTACTTGGAAGCCACGTATCTGCGAACCCGTGTTCGTTTTATCCTCGTGACTTATTTTCCCGGAATTCCGATATGCAATGATCTTACGAGAAAAACTCAAACATGGTAAACATAACTTCTAAATCTGGCTATATGGATCATCCACTTATTCAGCTGCAATACAATATAATAGCCTTAGTGTCATTATTAAATACTTCCATCCGTTAGGTCTTGGCTCTTACTTCGGGTAGAAGACACAGTACACTAAACAAAAGAACGCCGCTTAACAAACCTATTGTCTCCATTGTTTTCCTCGTTCTTTTGTCCTTTTGTCTTCTATTGTTGTACGTCAGCTGTGTCTTCTACACGAAGTAAGAGCCTAGGTCTTTCAATACCAGTTATTAGAGAGATGCGTCCAGATTTTAATCTAATTGTTGAAATTTAGATATAATTAGGTATTATCGTTCACTATTATAATCATTATCTTTCTACAGTACTCTAATCATTGTAATTTATAGTATCTTTCTTATCTTTACTGTTTTTTGCGGATTTTTACTTTTAATACACAGCCTCATTAATACTGTAAATAAGTGTCGCTTTAGGATTTTATTGTCTAAACAAAGTATCTATCTATCTAGTCATGATTTCAGGAGTAATGCTTCAAGTGTCGGGGGATTTACTTTAACCCGGTATATTCAGCTACCGTGGTTTTGTAAAATTATCCTGTTGCTGTCATTAATCGAAATGTTGATTTTTTTTCTTCTGAAAAGATTGTGAGATACTTGCTTATCCGCTAGACTCGGTAACATAATAAGAAAAAAGAACTTTGATAGCGAATGCATCTACCGCCAAAGGCATTGGTTATTTCTAGAATTGACGCCTAAGAAAACTCCATCAAATCTGGGAAATCCTTCGGCTTTCACGAAACCAAAGAAGGCAAATCTCGTCTCACTTACATTCACAAATTCACGAAACAGTCTGCATGCTCTTTAAGTGAAATTCACTCTTCGTATTGTAGCCTTCTGAATCACACGTTACCAAGAGCTTAGCTAGGGGGTCCTGGGATGCCCGTGACCCTCCTTTTAAGCCTTTTTGAAGCAAATAGCCTACAATATTCAGGTCGCGAAAAAGGGAGTACTCTCTGTTTGGTCACTGTTTGACCCCACTCTCCCCTTTGAAAAATCGTGACTACGCCCCTGGTCACGCATAAACTCTTGGCCACCCTCATCACCCTCACGTGTCTTGAGTATAGGTTTAGGTTCAGACACGACTGATGCTAAATGCTCTCGTTTAGAAGGAGATGGATTTAGCTTTCAGAAGATTCAATTCAAAGACTCAACGTCTTTAAGTGACATTCACCTTCACGAATTGAAGAAATGATCCTCACACTTGCTGGACAATTTAAGCAATTCTCTCGATAAACTCAGGTGACTAAAACACGGTTCCAACCCATAGACCTCTGCGATGCCAGTGCAGTCCTCTACGAACATATTTTAACCATGAAAGGCGGAATTGATGAATGAAATAAATTTATGCTTGTGAAGTGCAGTTTATAATGGTAATTGAACTGAGTGGAGTGCAATTTGGTCTGAAATCATACGCGTGATTTCAAAATCGAACGAGCGCGCAGCGCGAGTTCGATTTGAAATCACAAGTATGATTTCAGACCAAAATTGCACGACCCGAAGTTCAATTACCACTTTATTAAATCCATTTTGAAATCGCCCAAATACAGGACTTGGCCAATTCAAACATTTTATTGATGCAGAACTGAGGCGGTTTTTAAATAAAAAGCGGAACCGGAAACGCTTTTACTGCAATAAGCAATAGAGCAGCGCGCGACCTTTAATCAAGTTGCGCGCGCGCGCTATTTTTGGTTACTAGAAAGTTCTACTGTATCGCAAGCGCTCACGAGAGCGCCGCGACAGCCCGCAAGTGTTATTACATCCATTTTGAAATCGCCCAAATACAGGACTTGGTCGATTCAAATATTTATTGATGCAGTACTGAGCTGGTTTATAAATAAAAAGCAGAACCGGAAACGCTTTTACATCAAAATATGCAATAGAGCAGCGCACCAACTTAAATTAAGTTGTACGCGCGCGCTATTTTTGGTTACTGGAAAGTTCTACAGTGTAGCGCAAGCGCTCACGAAAGCGCCGCGACAGCCCGCAAGTTTGAAGTGTAACTTCCTCATTGGCTGGAAAAATGATGTGATTTAGAGAAAAAAATGGTGCAATTTGGGAATAAATTGCACCAATTTGAGCCAATCAGATTACAGGGACCACCAGTGATTTCAAAATGGATTTAATAAAGAGATAAATTCAAGGATTTCTTTTATTGATCATTTCTTTCACGGGGACGCATGAGCCCAACAAATTGACCTGCCCTCGACTGAGTGGTTTCATAGCTCAGTTTTAAGATGAATTGAACATATTTTCCCAAAAGTGACTAAGATGGAGTCTATAATTTACCACAGAATAGACTATAATGAAGCAGGGGTTCTGAGAGGCCAGCGTCACATACCCAGCAAAAAGTAACCCGTGTACGTCCTTTGGGCTGCTTGGCAGCCGTTACGACCCAAATAACGGCTGCTTAAGAAGTTAGGCTTGTCATGGATTCCTCTAACTGTAAGTGGTCCCTTGGAATTACAGTTTAAGCGTGACTGCGAGGTGTAACTTCCTTGGCAAAACCAGAGAATCGTAAAATGCATTGGGCAAAAGAATCCGAAAAACCGCCATCATTGACGTTTCAAATACGCTTACGCGTAGTGCAAAAAGAAGGGGGACGTTGGGAGTTTCGGTTTTGCGGATTTGTCCAATTTTTGGTTCGGTTTCTCGTTTTTGCTTTTAAAATCGCGGTTTTTCGGTTTTGGTGCTCTGTGCGGTTTGCAGGTTTTCTCCAATTTTGTCTTTGGTTTTCGGTTTTTGTCAATTGACAGCCTTCACGTATACCCTCTTTTTAAAACTGCATATAGTCCGTGACGTCAGTAACGATTCGCCTTTGTACAACACTAACGTCAACCTCAGGTAAAGAGGGAGAACAGAATTTAATGCGAAGTGAAAATTAAAACATGAAGAGGATTTAAAATTGAACTATGGTGGACAAGAACAGCTCGAAGGCACGAGATGTTTCATATTTTTCACTTTTTACAATTTGATATGGTTTTGGGAATTATAATCCCTTTTCGTGAAAAATTAATGCCAACTCCAGTGTGAAACGTTACCCGATTTCCTGTTAATTTGCACTGATGTCAGGACAGTAAAGTTGGATCAATATCAGTATCTGGGCAACTGCGCACCTACCCCTCCCCTAACCCAACAGTAATACTAACTTATTAACTCATTATAACATGTTGGGTTAGGGGAGGGGTAGGTGCGTAGTTGCCCAGATCCGTAAAGTTTTTCCCGCCTGCTGAATTCTGATTGGCCAATTCAAGTTTCAGCCGGTGCGCTAGCTGTAAGCAAGGCTGTTGATAACAAAACGATCATTTCACATTTTGCTTGAATGGTCGTCTTTTTCAAGCATTCTTTCAATGGTTTTCTTTGTTTAATCAAACTTAAGGTAAGCTATATGCAATTATTATAATCACTAAAAGGTCTCAGTCAACATCTCCAAATTAATCAAAAATAATTTAAATAGTTGCTAAACCTGGAGAAAATGAAATAGCTTAATATAATTGCCACTACGATAATTTTCTTGCATAGAAAAAGTTTATCGTTTGTTCTAATCAAAGACTTCTATGAGTCAACTCGGGAATGATGCATAACATGATAACCCTTGGCATTTGGCAGTACACGACAATGCCATATTCCTAGTTCATTAGTGTGCTACAAGCTAATGTATATGAAACATCGTGAGGATTTCCCTTGACAGAATTTCTTGCATGTTACCTCTTCCTACGTACAGTGACATTTTCATAGACACGCACTATAAGTCAACCAGAAGACAAATGT
>JAHPZR010003417.1:57500-70000 GCA_019787425.1 Platygyra sinensis | reverse complement strand
CTAAATCTATATATTAATCATGAACGGTGAGTAGTGAACTGACCAATTAAAAGCTGACGCCACGGTCATTTCAAGCTGCCAAATGACATCTATACCTTCCCATTCTGTCATTTGAACATTACAAATACTATGCTAAAAATTTCTAAATAAAGTAAATAACACGAATGATGTAACTGGGATGGGTTGGATCAACCTCGTTCCTAGAGTCTCTTTCTCCCGTGTCCTGGAGCCCCAGGGAGCGGTAAGATGAGAGACCCTGGGATCGAGGTTGGGTAACCCTCACCCCACACCCCTCTACTTAAAATAAAAGGAAGAGCCACCCTGGGAACGAGGTGGGAATTGGGTTGGATGCCGAGTGGAGGGTATATATAATTGATTTTAAACTAGGAATAGTAAGTTATCACTAAAGGTGCCTCCGTTTTCGTTAATTTCTGCTGACTGAAAACAATTGAACATTACTGTATAAATTCAAACTTTTATTTCTGTGTTTTTTGTAAACTTAGGCAATTATTCATCCAAATATGATCCAAATAATCAACTAAGCAAACTAAACATACACTTTCTATTTGACTCAATCTATTTTAGAGAGTTTTAAATGACAAACTTAACAGATGATATTCTTTAGATAATATTTCACGAAGTATTTACGGCAGAGCAGCTTACCATATCTCGTTAGCCTTTGTAGCAGGTGTTCCGCGCGGCAAGAATGAGCAAAAGCTTTTTTGTACGGGAATGCAACGAGCAAAGAGGGTCTGGATGGGGGGTACAAATGTCAGTTGTCAGTTAAAATTTTGGTCATTTGCCAGTTGTCAGTTAAATTTAAGGCCATTTGTCAGTTGTCAGTTAATTGACTGTTAATAATTAATTAGGTAATTTAGTTACTTCTTTTTTACCCAAAATTTCGCTCAAAAAGCACATTAAATGTACATTGTATCACTACTTCGAAAATTGCTACACTAACAACCTTTTTTTCAAATTTAGAGTTGAATTCATTACAGACGGTTTTTTTTTTGCAAAGAGTTATTTTCTTCGAGCGCGCGAGAGCGAGCGCGCGAGAGCGAGCGTGGAGGGTGACAGTGGCCGCAAAGCGGGCGCAGAATTAACAAATGGTAAACGCCATAGCAAATGGTAAACGCCATAGCGTGTACCACAGCTACTTTGACAATGTTATGACGAAATTCATGATCAATAACAGGACAGACGCATGAAAAACTGACGTCAATTTGTTAAATGGTGCACGCGGGAGGTTGCTAAGCACGAAAGAAGCGTAAGAGTCGCACGAGGCGATAGCCGAGTGCGACTCTAGCTTCTTGAGTGCTTAGCAAACCTCCCAAGTGCATCCACAACTCAATAGTACACGCTATGGCGTTTGCCATTTGTTTTATAACATAACATTGAGACAGAAGTCAACAGAAGTCTTTTAGAGTCCATACCAGCTGCTCGCGTCAATGTGTCACGCAATGCCTTTTTCAGCTCGCGCTCTGAAAAAAACATTTTCTTTGACGTTGATATTGTGGTAAAAGACAAATCGAAATGTGGTTTATCATGGTCCGTACTCTTACCGACAACGAGTACGTGTCATTACTCGTTTCCCAAACATTTTTTTCGTATTGTTTTTGCATATTAAGCGAGTTTGTAAAAGTCTTTTGAAAGGAAAGTCTGACGCGTACAAGCAGCTCATTTGCATAATGCAGCGCGTGCACTTTCAAGTCCGAGTTGGTGTTTTCAGTTGTCAAGACAATTTCGTTATCTTTGATAGTGTGGTAAAAAACCAATCGAATGTGATTTAGCGTCGTCTGTACTCTTGTCGACAACGATACGTGTCACCACAGCGGTCAAAATGTTGTCCGCAACAAATTGAGCTACATCACAAAGCGCACGCTCTGCTTTAGTTATTGAGTACGTCAGCAGCATACACCCATGGGCAAATAGTAGATGCTGAATTAGCCAATCAGAGCGCGCGCTTAGCTTTAGTTATGTTATAAAATAATATATTTGTCTTTCCCCACGGCCACCCCTTTACGTTCGCACGCTTTCAAATCCCCCACGGTTTCTATTTTGTTTGTGATCTCGACGAACTCTAGACAAAATAGAAGGTCTGTGGACAGACTAGCAGGAAATAAGCCCAGTGACTTGCTCGACATATACAATCATCAGTGAATTTACATTCCATTTGACGTGGTGAAGTCTTTGATTTCTATAATGTTTTGTATTTAGCTGGTGTACTGCGTATTTTAAGGTGATTCCCGAGTTTTGCATCGCGCATCCCTACTGCCTACGATTTTTGCGTCATTAGCGCGCGCACATGAGCGCGTGCACATACAATTCCCTCAAACTATGCTCGATAGCGAGATAAATGCTACTTTTCTCTCGAACGAGCACGGTGATCCCCACTTTTTATTTTATAAATTTAATGACAACAATATCCTCAATAACTGAGAAAAAAATTGGCAGAAATCTATGGCTACTTTTTTGGTAAATGAAATAAATGCTACCGAGAGAGACATAACGGGCCCAACAGACCCGACGTAGTCAATCGAACGTCAATCGAACCCAATCGAACCCAATCGCTCGATTGGGTTTGATTGCGTTCGGTAATCGAACTTAATCGAACTCGCAAAAAAATTTTGCCAATCGAACGTAAGCTCGGTAATCGAGCAGTTCAAGAATCGAACATAATCGAACTCACAAAAAAGTTCCAGTTCGATTATGTTCGATTGCCGAACCAATCGAACTCCGATCGAACGATTGGGTTCGATTAGTTTTTGGTTCGGTTTCGTTCGATTGACTACGCCGGGAACAGAGTAAGTCCAAATTATGTTTCCTTTAAAGGATAAAAATATTAATTATAATGCAAGGTGTATTTAAAGACAATTTTTTCTGAGACGTAGATGAATAAACAATCAAAGGAAGTAGAACTCTGTGCAATATAACAGACTGCATTGGAAAATAATCGCGCTTATTTGTTGCGCACTGAGATCACCAAAAGTCACCTTAATAACCGTATTTGTCAGCATTGTGGCGTAAAAACAAGAGCAAAAATAATTCTGAAACAAATTCTGAAAGCGTAGCTGTTCCCAGAAGGTTTCCCGGACTAACTTGCATGCTTATACACCACTACATAAAACAAATACACAAGCACCAAGAATACATTTTTTACTAAGAATACATACTGTTCATTTCGCTTCCTGAGTCATCCAGCATACTTGGAAGCTGGAAGGAAGCTCCAGCTTCCACTGGTCGTCCGTTGTGATGGCGTAGTTATTACTTTTCCCGCCCGGTTTCGGTGCCATCCGATAAAGCTTTATATCGAAATCTCCAAGGCCATATTTAATTGTTAGTTTCGTCAGACCAAGGAATTGAACAAGGTGCTTCTTAGTATTTAAGTCATTTATCGGAATACTGCTTCTATCTCTTTCGAATGCCGTATTTGAATTAACGCGGTAAGAGCATTGGCGCCATCGTTGCGTAAATTCGAGATCATAGTTGAAATGACCCTGATGTACATGGGTCATACAGTAAATTATTAACGAAATCTGACACTCAAGCGTCCTGCTGCTAAGATTTAATATAAAATGTGCATTTGTTTGACGAAAAGAGTAAAACATGTTATTTACATCGGGTTTTGAAGGATATTTAGGGCAATAAGATCTTTTGTCAGTTGTCAGTAAAACCCTCTACAATTGTCAGTTGTCAGTTAAATTTTAGGCTATTTGTCAGTTGTCTGTTAAAATTTTGACCATTTGTCAGTTGTCAGTTAACCCCATCCAGACCCTCAGCAAACGTATCTCGAAAGCAAGACAGAAGTGGACAAAATCATCTGGAATTTGTTGTCACGATTTTTTCCGGGACGTTAACAGAAGTATCTATCGCGTTACAGAGTCAAGCTTTTTATCCTTAACGAAAACGCTGCAAATCATCGATATTTACATCTGGATTCCTATAAAGTCACCCAGCCTTGACATGAGCTCTACGCTACGTTTTATTAAGAATTATTAGGGCTTTCCACAAGTTGCTCGAGATTTAACAAAAGGTGGCTCACAAGTTGTTCCAAAAACGTCAAAAGATACTTTTGGAAAGAAAGTTGCTAAAAAGTGTTGCTCCCTTCCTTTCAAATAAAAATATGCAAAATTGTACAATAAAAGAGTAAGATGTCTGAGCGTTTTGTACAATTTTACGGCGTAACCAGCATTGCTTAATAACTTCGTCCTCAGTTAAAGACTAAAAAAAGGTATACTCTGGTCTCTTTTCTTCCTTTTTTTCATTAGCTTCTTTGATTTTAAGGTTATTCCTCACAATTGCACTGCGCATCCTTTCTGCGCATAATTTATGGCGTCATTTAGCGCGCTCTCGTGCACGTGCACACTGAAAACATGGCGGATTTGCCTTGCTATTGAGCTCTTTCAGTTGAAAAATGGCTATAGCTCATCAACGAGCGTGGGCACCCCAATTTTTTTTTCCAGTCATTGTAATCAACTTGTCATAAACTTTGCTTGAGGAAAGACTGACCTGATTTCTATTGCTGAAAATTGAATAAATAGCGAAAATAGCAGGTAAACTGTGGTCTTTTCCTTTTTGCCCTACGGTAATCATGTCAAGAAATTTGGTTGAAATTTTAATCAAGGATTCAGCTTTCTGTCTAAATCAAACTTAAAAAGTTTATTTGTGTCCGATACAACGCATTGACTCCAGTTTAATGCGTGTTCTCATGAGTCTCGGTCACAAAAATTTACAATTATTACTGGGAATGCGTTCTTGTAATAAGCGTTAAATATTGCCAAAATGGGTCATTTTCAATGCCCCAGTGCTCCTTAATGAGTATGGGCACCCCCCTTTTTTATTTCAAAATTGAAGTTCTCATATGATAAATATTCAGTGGGCAAAGTTTGAACGAAAATCTATTGTCAGTTTTATTTCAGGGGAATTACCTTAAGTGTCTTTCTTGGGTGCAATGTGCTTTACAACAGAAACTTTTTTTGGACACGGATTCCTTGCAAGCGTCAGATCTGGGTTTTTTAATTTTCAGTTTTAAGAATACCACAGAGCTACGTCTGGAAAGAAAGAAAGAATGGAAGGAAGAAAGAGAGAAAGAAAGAGAGAGAGAGAAAGAAAGAAAGAAAGAAAGAAAGACAGAAAGAAAGAAAGTAAGTAAGAAAGAAAGAAAGAAAGAAAGAAAGAAAGAAAGAAAGAAAGAAAGAAAGAAAGAAAGAAAGAAAGAAAGAAAGAAAGAAAGAAAGAAAACTAGCAAAACGAGATATTCATTGTTCCGCATTTGTGAAATTACTTGTTCCCAAACCAAAACTGAGTGGTTGCTTCTGAGCTTGAGGTACAATGAAATTTCGAATTTACATCATCATAAAGTCCAAAATTGTCCTCACTTGCCACTGCATCGCCACTCTGACTTCCATCGAAATCGCAACCATAGCTTTGTGAACTGTCCAAGTGCAGAGGGAAAACGCCTTTTAGGTACCAGGTGGCTGCCTTGCAATTAGCACATTCATTCCCCGGATGTTGACAAACTCGTACTTTTGGCAGCCGCTTGCCAACGTGGGTGTTACTCTGACGATGTCGAAGTCTTCAATTGAGGCTCGCAGGTAATCTGTATATACCGTTCCGTCTGTGTTGTATCGGCAAGTAGCTCGCCAGTGAGTCGAGTGATCTCTGAGCCAAACAAGGTAATCCCGTTTAATCAGGTACGCCTGGCAGTTTGGGGAATTGCTGCTGACCGCACTTGAATCCAGATAATCGAAAAGACAACGTCACCCTGAGAGAAAAGAAAGATGCTAGAGAAGATAACGACATGATTACTTTTGACGGCTCAGCTCAATTTTCACAAGACGTATTGGTTTAAGTACAGCTAAAAACCGTGTTTTTTAAACCAATCGTCCTTGCATTTGTTATAATCGCCTGCCGCCTTCAGTTGACGTCACCAAAAACTTAGTCTAAAAATCCAAATTGAATGAGAAACCTAGGCATAGTTTTTTAACTTGATGTTGTCTGTGATGTGTGACTGTCTTATAATGTTCATTATCCCCGAAAGTTTACCACTTTGTCCACGGAACGAATATAAGCATTTCTTTCTTTTGGAAAGAGTTCTCGAATGTTTCCACTGTTCACAGTAATATTTTTGCCGAGAGGCCCTCTTGTTTTAAGTTATACGTCAGGCAGAAGATATCGTCCCTCATCTAATATATTTAGGATATTTACCTGAAAAAGGTGCTTGTTGGACAAACTAAATGACTGGATTAAATTCCACGCAAACCCAGGCTCCGAATTAAAATCACAGAACACTTGCAGGATTTGATTTGTATTGTCGATAATTTTGTACAATCCACACTTGTCCACCCCAGCTGCTTTGTAGTCTTGACAACTTCTCATCTGAATCTCGCAGCGGCGGTTCTCCAACAAACGGTTGCGGACAAGAACAGTTGTACCAAACGCTGGTGGGCTCACAGATCTCATTGCAGGTTCCTCCATTCAGACACGGATTGTTCCTGCAGCAGCCATTTTTGCACGTGATTTCACCAACACAAGACGCGATGCCGACGTGCTTTTAGAGACGAAAAACCTGACCATTAATTTTAGATCTATGCCTTTTTGCAAAACTTATTTCGTTTTTGATTTCCCTTATCTGATTTGTGCTGTTAACTCGTATCTTGGCATTTTCGAGAACAAAAAGATCGAAAATTTTAGAAAAGTGTTCAATTGAACATGATGCATATACATCGCAGAAACGTGAGAGGACTGGGAAAGAGTATGGCTGTGTTCCGTTTGTTTGAAAAACTGAGATATTCAAGTGAAAGATCAATTAAATTTGAGAGTCTTTACCGTACCAAGAATAGATAGAAGTATAAAATAAAGAATAGAAGTAAAATGATAGTTCTTCAAATATCACCTAACATAGAGAGTTTGTATGAATTGAGTAGACATGCTACAAAATTATAAAGTTTTCTTGTATGGAATTTTGCAACTTTTCCAAGGCTCCCTTTTGGACAATTTTCCGCGGAAAGTTCTCAAACTTGGCTAGTAGCTTTTCATGCAATAACATTTCAGTTCGAAATGTTAATATTTTCAATCTAATCAATTCGATCAAGAAACTCGTCCCAGTCCTCTCACGTGTTTGCAATGAGCCTATTGGGACACTTAATTAAATTGTTAAAGGAGCAGTGCCACGAGGAATTTGCTGTTTGAGGTCAATTCTGTGCTAAAATCATTCCTTTGAAGCTTTAATCATAAACAAAATGCTTCTGTAAAACTACGACGAAGATATCAAATGAATTTTATCAGAGAGGGCTAACCATCATAAAGTTCTTGAGGATTTTTGGAACACGTAGCATCAAAACTCGCAAATATTGGCCAATTTTTTCAAGTTTCAATCCATTACCATCCATGCCATCCGTAGCGACAGGCGCCAGGAAACAGTTTCAGTACCTACAAATAGTCTTTAAGGTGATTCCCGGGTAAAAGAACGCGCCATAGATTTCCGATGAAACTTGGTATGGTGTCATTACAGTACAAGGAGATGTTAAAAACGTAATAAAAAGAGGGGGTCACCGTGCTTGTTTTCATGCCACGATGCTGACAAATATGGTTATTTAGGTGACTTTTGGTTATCTCAGTGCGCAACAAATAAGTTCGATTATTTTTCAATGCGGCGTGTTATATCACACAGAGTTTGACTTTCTTTGATTGCTTATTCATCTACGTCCCAGAAAAAATGGTTTCAAATACCCTGCATTATTAACTGATATTTTTATCCTTTAAAGCAAACATAATTTGGACTTGCTCCATTGCGCCCGTAACTTCTCTATCTGTAGCATTTATTTCATTTGCCAAAAAAGTAGCCATAGATTTCTGCCAAATTTTTTCTCAGTTATTGCGGATATTGTTTTCATTGAATTTATAAAATAAAAAGTGGGGGTCACCGTGCTCGTTTAAGAGAAAAAGAGCTTTTATCTCGATATCGAGCTTAGTTAGAGGGAAATCACTCATGTTTTGTACGCGAGCGCGCTCATGGGCGCGCGCTGATGACGCAAAAATCGTGCGCAGTAGGAATGCGCAATGCAAAACCCGGGAATCACGTTAATAACAAAACTAGATCATTAGTTTTGGCATTCAATTGATGCAAAGACACCTTTTTTGTAAAGTTGCCAAATAGCGTGACAATGCCCCTTTAAATACTCGGCTTTAAATAATCCAATAGCCCTTTTCACGGTTAGCTTTGCTTATTTGCATCACAATAAAATCTAGCATGCATGCGTGGCAATTTCGGGCTATTTTGTAGTTTTAGCCCGAAATTGTCTCGCATCCACGTTGGATTACATTGTAATGCAGATGAGAAAAACTAACCGTGAAAAGGGCTATTGAAAAACAAATCGACATTTTTTAACTCAATCATCCATAGCTTTAATTTTCAAGCTACAAGAATGTTTAAAAAAATACATTTTAAGACATATCTTTTTGGAATTGCTTATGAAATCTTATTAGTTTAATTTTTCCTTTATTTGCCCTTTTTAATATTTTATAATTTTTAAAACATTTCGTGTTTAATTAGTTTTAGTTAATAAGTTCCCTGCCTTAAAGGCAAAAATTCTCTTCGGCTTCATTCTACGCAGTTGTTGCTGTTATTAGTTTTTTGCAGTTAGAGTTACCCAGTAATAAACAGAACGTAACATACTAGAACGTGCTAGGAAGTCGTTTTTCCCATGGTCATTATACTGTTTAGAAATGCTAACTATTTCCTCAGAAATAACCCCCATATGAGGGATTAACACTCATACATCCTCTTTAATTTTGTTGTGTGAACGGAAGCATGCCCAAATATTTAGACCAAATAAAGCACTTAAAAACGGTCATTCTGAATTGAAAACCCTAAGATGGGTACTAAAAGTTAAGGCTCCAAACAACCGATATAAACCAACAGCAAAGAGTAAGGCCTTGCATTTGCGGATCTAAAACGTTGGTTACCTGATTAATTGCTTGGATTTCTAGACTCGTAAGTAGAGAAATATTGGAAAATTAGTATAACAAAGAAAATTCATTAACAGTAACATAGGGACCCCACAGTGAGCTGTCAGATTAAAACTGTCAGCTTAGTTAATTAATCCAATATGATTAACTGAAAATTATTTTAAACCATCCTCAGAGAAATTAGCTTAGGAAATTCTCCTAGTTTGAAGCAACATCCACGAAAAAAATTGTCCAGCTTTCCACTTGATAGTAAATGATAATGAATTTTTCCGAGATCATGACTTGCCAGTGTATTTACGCACTACCCTGAACTTGTAGACACAATACATACATATACTGATCTAAATAACATTCGTGTATCTTTTAATGGGTCAGAGATTTCAAAATATGAAATAGCAATGCAAGGGAATAATATGCTTTAACTTTAATAAGTGGACACGCCAAAGAACTTTACATTACCTCCGAGCCGTGATGCCTTCGTAGGATGTAATAGCGTGATCCAGGAGAGTGCTCGAGAGAGCTTTTGTTGGTAAAGTGATTTCCTTCATTCAGCTCGCAGTATTTATCGTCGTTGTTTTCCTTGCAGTTCAAAGACAAACACCGACAGTCCTGTATGCACCAGGTGTAGTACTGAATTGGGTTTAACGTGACAGAATTGTGAAATACATGTCCAACAAACTCTGAGTCTTGTACGGCATCTTTGTACACGTCGAGGGATATCTTTTGACAATTACCTCCTAAACAGTCTCCCTTGACCTCCAAAGTTGTAACGACAAATAAACACATCACCACGCAAATCATGTTTGATTTTTCCTGATGAATCAGACCTGGCGTTTTCGCTTATAAAGGTTTGGCGATGTACTCAGTGAAAGACCGGATTTTAAATATTACGTAAGAATTTTGATCTGTTCTTGATGACGAATAACGGAATGCAAAACAGATTGTGTGCGAAAATGCTAAAATGTGTATTCTCGTCCCTGAAACCACCTGTCCATATTAGACGGCGGGGCGTAACCACTTCAGACACACGATGAATGGCCGCCAAGCGGAGCCACATACTCGTATAGGAAAGAATAGGAAACACTTGAGCTGATTTTCTCATGGTTATCGAGGTATTGCTCTTGGGCGTGTACGCACCACGACGGCCACGATGGTGTCTAAGATGGCGGCCATACTCCAGCTAATAGGTTGAAAGAGTCGGCGCCTTGGTTTATTTAGAAAGTTGACATCAGTTTTTCATGGTTCTGTCTTGTTATTGATCATGAATTTCGTCATAACATTATCATACTATATTGACAATGGCCTTGAATTGCTTACGGTGGCTGCGCCCGCAGTACAAGAGCAGTCCTACGGAAACGGCACGGACACCGACACGATAATAGCCATTTTCTTCAAAGCTAAAAATAATAAAGACAATGCTAAAGTTTCTTTGGCCTCTCCTTATGGTTACCTTGAGCATTCCAGGTTTAATTTGGTGAGGAACTTAACAGCATATTTCGTTCAAAATAACACAACTATTACCTTACCTGGCGACGAACTCAACAACACTGTTTGTTAAAATTCCTAACATAATAGAAGTTTGACATATATTTTAGCCAAACAATGCTCCAAAAATAGAAGAAGTAATATTTTTAACACCATTGCTATATTTTTCCCCTGACATCTCCTTGCAGTTTTCACCGGGTTCCGGTTTTCCTCCCTCCACAAAAACCAACATCTCGAAATTCCAATTCAACCAGGATATAGGACTCAAATGAAAACCAGTTGAGACTGCATGATGGCTTCCTCTTTAAATAGTGTAATTAATCATTTATAATTTACTATTACTTGTCCACCAAACTGCTCTACAGTTTTGACATCTTTCATCAGTGTCAATTGTTATGGGTAATGGCTTACAGCTTACCGACAAGTGAAAATTATCCTAAAATATTGCATGCCATGGTAGACTAATGGTTAAATTCATAATTGCAAACAGTCAGTTGTTAAGGGTTAGGATTTAGGGTTCCCTGACAAGGGAAAATTGGCTCTGAATATCGCTTACCCATGCATGACAATGGCTTCTGAGTCTATTTAACTGCCCTTAAAAAGAATCAGATATTTAAGAATAGTTACATAGTACTTCAATACTTAGATTAAGAACTTTTAATCTTTTATACCAGTGATGAACTTGTAAATTTTTTTCTTAGGTTTCAATAATATTATTTAACTACACACACTGTAACGCGCTATATGACATTTATGGAAAAAGCGCTATATAAACGACTGATCATCATTATTATTATCAATAACAGGAAAAGCACACATTTAAAATAATTTTCCTCACAGTATGTTTAAGACTGAGGAGTTTTTTGTTTTGCAGTGCTGTGAACTACTAAATAAATACAAAGTGATCATAAATGCTTGATTTTCATTGTTCTCACTGCCGCAGTTTTGTCTGGAAAGATACCAACACATTTAGGGAAGATTTTCGGGGCGGATAATTTACCTACTGAAAAATCCTTGAAAGTGAGCGGCAACATTTACTATAGATTACAGCTTAGTTGTGAATAAGTCGTAACATGTGTTGGTCAGGTCTGGAATCTCCAGTTGTAGGGCTTACACCCCGTTCCGTACTGAAAACGAACAGTTTGCAGTTTACATGTAACAAGTTACCCAGCAAGTGGATCACGTTCAATGTTACTATGCCACTACCATACAGCTTGCAAAGGTATCGAGAAGCTTAGGCGGGGACCCGAGTTACAGCAGTGTAACATTAGACAAGAATAGGTATTGGACTCCTGCATTAGATTAAGCTACAGTTTAACTTACAGAAATACTTCATATCGTGTTCGTTCATAGATAACTGAAACCGATAGTAAGGAAAGTACAAGCCATGTATTGAGTGTTCTGCGTTTGTGGAATCACTTGCCACCAAACCAAAACTGAGTGGTTGCTTCTGAGCTTGAAGTGCAACGAAATTTCGGATTTACATGGTTATAAATTCCAAAGTTGTCCTCGTCAGGTACCACATCACCAGTCTGATTTCCATCGAAATCGCAATTAAGGAGTAAGCCAGCGTGATAACTGTCGATGTGCAGAGGGAAAGAGCCTTTTAGATACCAGGTCGCTGCCGTGCAATTCTTACATTGATTTCCCCGGATGTTGACCAGCTCGTACTTTTGACAGCTTGAACCCACCGTTGGTGTTACTCTGACGATTTCGAAGTCTCCAAATGAGGCTCGCAGGTAATCTGTATATACTGTGCCGTCTGTGTTGTATCGGCAAGTAGCCCGCCAGTGAGTCGAGTGATCTCTGAGCCAAACAAGGAAATGCCGTTTTATCAGGTACGCCTGCCAATTTGGGGAATCGCTGCTGACCGCACTTGAATCCAGGTAATCGTAAAAGACAACACTCTGAAAAGAAAGGAAAACTGATAGAAAAGATAATGAAGTGACCGTTGTCAGGTCAGCTCAAATGGCGTATTGGTGAAAGTTTAACTTGAACCCCAGTATTCTTGGTTTTCACGTGACGTCAGAAAACAACTAAAGTCA
>JAHPZR010003417.1:42500-45000 GCA_019787425.1 Platygyra sinensis | reverse complement strand
ACTATTTATGCTTTGGCTTCGATTTTTATTTATTTATTTTTTTGCAAGAGTCAAGGTAAACCACAGAAGAAAAAAAACGATGGTTATTCAGCCTTGTGGTTCAGAATAGTCCAAAAGTTGCCAAAAAAAACCCTAATTTTCCGAAAAGTTTCTAGAAGTTGCTCTCTGACAAAAAAGGTGCTCAAAATCCTAAAAGTTGCTAAAAGGTTACCGAGCAGAATCTGTAAAGGACTAAGTATGAGTATTTAGAATATTTATTGAAAATCTTAAAAAAAGACAGAATTGATTATATCTTTAACTATTTAAGTCTTGACCGACGGTGTTCTACAAAGTGCTAGGAACTAGACTTGTTTCCAGTTTCTCAAACTTCTTGATCCAAGGCCCCAAACGAGCGATGTTCTGACCTAGTTTTCTTTGTTTTTGGTCACGAAGTCTATGTCTGATCCGTTCCTTATTTTTTGTCATAATAACATTTCCAATACTCGTTGATCCATTTCCTGCTGTATTTGTATAGGAAATAGCACAGTTTCTAGGGATATTTGGGATAAATACCGCGAGTGATATTTCAAAATTCACCAAAATATCACGAGCCGCCGTGGCGAGTGTTATTTGGGGACTTTTGAAGTATCACGAGCCGGTATTTATCCCAAATACCCCGAAGAAACCGTGTATTTTTTTGTTTATACTACAAGGCAAAGAAATTTCGCACTTTATGTAATACACATTTTTATTTCGTCACGCGCAATTGATTGGGTTTACAACAACATGTGATTAAACGTCTGATTGTTCAAACATCACATAACTTTGGATAAAGCTGTACTCGAATGTCTGGAGGTCTCTGTTCTAAAGGGTGGAAGTTTTTAACAGGCTTTAAACAATCAAAGTTTAACAATCATCGGTAATCGGTTCTGCGTGTGGAACATTGCACCTCGGCTCGGGAAACTTTTGGCTGAGCTGGTAGTTGATGGTTACTTGACAGCCGTGGAAATTGTTGATTGTCATCAACTGCTCCTCATTCATCATGAGCGTGTTTTCCACAGCAGAGGAGAGGCCAACATTTTGAAGAGGACGGCGTTGGTTGGGCGTGCTTGCCTGACTAGCTGAGCTTATGATTGAGGAAATAAGCCGTTGGTCATTCTCATCGCCTTCTTCGTAGTCGGCTAAAGAGCGCTCGTTTGAATGGCCAGTGACGCCAATAATTGCGGAGCGAGCGAGGTTACATTGGTTGGCAGCTTTAAGATTCTTCACCAGCGTTTTGCGTGCAATGTGGTTTGTGAGCCTTTTATCTTCAATCTCGGTCTGAGCAGCCATAGATTTCATGAAGGAATTAATGCTGTGGATCCACATTCTCTGTCGCTTCTACCACACTTGAGACTTTGGGCACTCAATAACCGCGAGGTAAAATGGCCCAATGCTTTTCATTTCCTCGGGTCTGTGTGACAGGAACGTCTCCAAAAGCTTGACTGGACATCTTGGCCCACCAGTTGCAAACATTTTTGGCTGAAAAACTCTTTGTTTTTTTGGGCGAAGGCCGCCCTGACGCGTTTTTGTGGGGTTTTCCTCGTACGCGATTTACTCGACGCCCAGAGGAAGAATTAATGTCTTCCCATAATGCATTGCGACTGAAAGCAATATATCAAAAATTTTCGTGACGTCATCATTCGGCAACGAGACTTTCGTGGCATCAACATCATGGCGTCTTTTGTGTCGGGGAATGGTTAGCTCTTTCATGGGGCGTGACGTGACGTGACGCGACGTCGCCGTCGCGCATAATTTTAAAAATTTGTTAAAAATTCAGTTTCATATTACATGTGAATCTCACAACGCGAAATAAGTACTTAAACATTATATTTTAATAATATGGGTTAGGTTTTCCAGCCACGCACAATATTTTGGCTTGCCAGCCTTCGCAAAAAGTGCAATTTTAGGGCCGAGTTTGGCTCTTTTACGGGCAAAATACAAAAGGCGGTCTGGAGACGACAATAAAAATCCAGACAACCTCACGGTTACAGTTTTGAAACAAGTTAGTAAAAACCTTTTTCCTGACAAATTTTCAGAAAATCGATTTTTTTTTCTATCTTGCATAGGTACAGGTGATCATTACAGCAAGTTGCTCTTCAGCTGCTGTTTGGCTTGGATTTATTAGACCCATACGGCCCGTTCTTACTCACGCTCAGCTTGCTTACACTTGTGGCCTATATCATTATTAAATATTTTCAGGATTATGATTACGATTTTCCCTATTATTGATCTTAACTCAGTCCCTTTAACACATGTATCTTGCTTTGATTTGTCCCATTAACAGATATTAACGACTGCGCTAACCGCACTTGTCATAATGGTGGATCATGTGTAGATGGCATCAACAGCTACTCGTGCAACTGTCGTGCGGGTTATAGGGGAAATCACTGTGAGACAAGTAGGTTTTCGTTGTCTTAAGATGTGTTAAATTTCCAAAAAGGAGGTCTACCTTGAAAGGTATTAGTTCTCTTGAAATCAA
>JAHPZR010003417.1:27500-40000 GCA_019787425.1 Platygyra sinensis | reverse complement strand
ATCAATTTTTTTTTTCGCCTATTGCCTTTTCGTTACATTAGACAAACACATTTGGGTAGAAAGATCGGAATTACCTGTTTGGTTCTAGTTTTCTTTGTAACTCGTTTTTTCAAATTGCAAAAAAGATCGACAATCTTCAGAGCTACTGTAACGCGTGGTTTGTATCTGTGAATTTCTGGTTTGTTGCTTTCTGTACTCATACATTTTGCTTTCAATCAAAGCGCAAGAGTTCGTGAGCTATTTAACTGTGAAGAAATTAATTCTGGTATCAATTTCTATTAACAGACATAGATGAGTGTGTTAATCACACGTGCAATAATGGTGGATCATGTGTAGACGGTGTCAACAATTACTCTTGCAATTGCCAGCCAGGATTTACTGGAGATCGCTGTCAAACTGGTACATTTTGCCTTAGGCGTCTTCTTCTTATTCGTTTTTCCTTTTTTTTCTCTTCATTATTTTATTTTCTGTCTATTGAGTCTGTGTGATAATTAAATTATTATTTTTGTGTTATATATTTGCAACTTTTATTGTTTACTACTCATAGGCGTTGTTCTTGGCATATTTTTTCGTCGTAATTGCTACTCGGGGCTTATTAACATACTTCATGTTCTAAAACAAATTTGTAACTGGTTTCAGATGAATGGTGACAAGCACACTAAACAACTTTATTGTGCTATCACTTCTCTGGTATTTTCATGTTTACACTGTCAATGATAAGCAGTTAAAAGGTTCAATCGGAAAGACTTTTCAGTCCTTTAACAGCTATGACTGCGCTAACAGCACTTTTGATAATGGCTCGATCATCGTAAGCTTTTCAACCTTAAGGAAATGATTCTGGTGTCAATATCAAGGAACAGACTTGATGAGTGTGTTAATCACACGCGCAGTGATGGAGGATCGTGTTTTTCTGGTTACTCACTGTTGTTTTTGTGTTATTGTAATCTTTCTTGTTTATTACTTATTGGCCGTGTTCTCTTATTTCCATAGTATTTCCTACTCTATGATATGTTTTTGACTGGTTTAAGACTCACCAGTTGTCGACAGTATAGTCCAAACACACATAACATGCTATCGCGTATTTCACATTGTTTTGTTCACAACGTCAATGACACACAGTTTTAATTTTAGAGGAATCTTTCCGTTTCCATGTATCTCCTTCCTTTGTTCCATGTCCCATTAACAGATATAAACGACTGTGCTAACCGCACTTGTCATAATGGCGGATCATGTGTAGATGGTGTTAACAGCTACTCGTGCAACTGTCTAGAAAGTTTTACTGGAGACCACTGTGAAACAAGCAGGGTTTTTTGGCTTTTGCCGTTGACGTTGTCTCTCACCTTTAGAGTTACGCGTTACAACTGTTTGGCTTTGGAATTAATTATCCTATCATTACACCATTGCTATTTAGCAAATTTAATTATATTAAAATATTTTTATAATTTACAAATTCCGCAAACCATGTGCTCGGCAAGTATTATATCATTGTTTTACCGTGTAGAACAGTAACAATCTCTTTTTTTATGGAAATATTTGGTAATGGCTAGCCAGTGTTAAGTTCATATTTCTTCAGTCTTAATTTGTCATTAGAAGATTCCCAGGGCTCGCAGATGATGACTCTGATGAGTATTCACGTGGAAAGCGATCAAAATAAACCAACACAAGTTATTGTTCCACCGTATAACTACGAAATCGTGTATTAGAATGTGTCGCTTCCTTTTAAATTCCCAAGAGACCCCATAGAAACATTATAACTAATACCAATGGCGCTACTGGCCACACCTCATGACTATCGTGGTTTATATCAGATTTAATTTTTCTTTGCATTATTAATTGATTTTTTTTTATCTGGTATCGCAGACATCAATGACTGTATTAATATCACATGTCTGAATGGTGGATCTTGTTTAGACGGTATTAACAACTATTCATGTAGATGCCTGCCGGGATTTACGGGACATTATTGTCAGATAGGTGAGTTTTTTTTCCCTTTCTATCAATTTTTTTTTCGCCTATTGCCTTTTCGTTACATTAGACAAACACATTTGGGTAGAAAGATCGGAATTACCTGTTTGGTTCTAGTTTTCTTTGTAACTCGTTTTTTCAAATTGCAAAAAAGATCGACAATCTTCAGAGCTACTGTAACGCGTGGTTTGTATCTGTGAATTTCTGGTTTGTTGCTTTCTGTACTCATACATTTTGCTTTCAATCAAAGCGCAAGAGTTCGTGAGCTATTTAACTGTGAAGAAATTAATTCTGGTATCAATTTCTATTAACAGACATAGATGAGTGTGTTAATCACACGTGCAATAATGGTGGATCATGTGTAGACGGTGTCAACAATTACTCTTGCAATTGCCAGCCAGGATTTACTGGAGATCGCTGTCAAACTGGTACATTTTGCCTTAGGCGTCTTCTTCTTATTCGTTTTTCCTTTTTTTTCTCTTCATTATTTTATTTTCTGTGTATTGAGTCTGTGTGATAACTAAATTATTATTTTGTGTTATATATTTGCAACTTTTATTGTTTACTACTCATAGGCGTTGTTGTTGGCATATTTTTTCGTCGCAATTGCTACTCGGGGCTTATTAACACACTTCATGTTCTAAAACAAATTTGTAACTGGTTTCAGATGAATGGTGACAAGCACACTAGACAACTTTATTGTGCTATCACTTCTCTGGTATTTTCATGTTTACACTGTCAATGATAAGCAGTTAAAAGGTTCAATCGGAAAGACTTTTCAGTCCTTTAACAGCTATGACTGCGCTAACAGCACTTTTGATCATGGCTCGATCATCGTAAGCTTTTCAACCTTAAGGAAATGATTCTGGTGTCAATATCAAGGAACAGACTTGATGAGTGTGTTAATCACACGCGCAGTGATGGAGGATCGTGTTTTTCTGGTTACTCACTGTTGTTTTTGTGTTATTGTAATCTTTCTTGTTTATTACTTATTGGCCGTGTTCTCTTATTTCCATAGTATTTCCTACTCTATGATATGTTTTTGACTGGTTTAAGACTCACCAGTTGTCGACAGTATAGTCCAAACACACATAACATGCTATCGCGTATTTCACATTGTTTTGTTCACAACGTCAATGACACACAGTTTTAATTTTAGAGGAATCTTTCCGTTTCCATGTATCTCCTTCCTTTGTTCCATGTCCCATTAACAGATATAAACGACTGTGCTAACCGCACTTGTCATAATGGCGGATCATGTGTAGATGGTGTTAACAGCTGCTCGTGCAACTGTCTAGAAAGTTTTACTGGAGACCACTGTGAAACAAGCAGGGTTTTTTGGCTTTTGCCGTTGACGTTGTCTCTCACCTTTAGAGTTACGCGTTACAACTGTTTGGCTTTGGAATTAATTATCCTATCATTACACCATTGCTATTTAGCAAATTTAATTATATTAAAATATTTTATAATTTACAAATTCCGCAAACCATGTGCTCGGCAAGTATTATATCATTGTTTTACCGTGTAGAACAGTAACAATCTCTTTTTTTATGGAAATATTTGGTAATGGCTAGCCAGTGTTAAGTTCATATTTCTTCAGTCTTAATTTGTCATTAGAAGATTCCCAGGGATCGCAGATGATGACTCTGATGAGTATTCACGTGGAAAGCGATCAAAATAAACCAACACAAGTTATTGTTCCACCGTATAACTACGAAATCGTGTATTAGAATGTGTCGCTTCCTTTTAAATTCCCAAGAGACCCCATAGAAACATTATAACTAATACCAATGGCGCTACTGGCCACACCTCATGACTATCGTGGTTTATATCAGATTTAATTTTTCTTTGCATTATTAATTGATTTTTTTTTTATCTGGTATCGCAGACATCAATGACTGTATTAATATCACATGTCTGAATGGTGGATCTTGTTTAGACGGTATTAACAACTATTCATGTAGATGCCTGCCGGGATTTACGGGACATTATTGTCAGATAGGTGAGTTTTTTTTCCCTTTCTATCAATTTTTTTTTTCGCCTATTGCCTTTTCGTTACATTAGACAAACACATTTGGGTAGAAAGATCGGAATTACCTGTTTGGTTCTAGTTTTCTTTGTAACTCGTTTTTTCAAATTGCAAAAAAGATCGACAATCTTCAGAGCTACTGTAACGCGTGGTTTGTATCTGTGAATTTCTGGTTTGTTGCTTTCTGTACTCATACATTTTGCTTTCAATCAAAGCGCAAGAGTTCGTGAGCTATTTAACTGTGAAGAAATTAATTCTGGTATCAATTTCTATTAACAGACATAGATGAGTGTGTTAATCACACGTGCAATAATGGTGGATCATGTGTAGACGGTGTCAACAATTACTCTTGCAATTGCCAGCCAGGATTTACTGGAGATCGCTGTCAAACTGGTACATTTTGCCTTAGGCGTCTTCTTCTTATTCGTTTTTCCTTTTTTTTCTCTTCATTATTTTATTTTCTGTCTATTGAGTCTGTGTGATAACTAAATTATTATTTTTGTGTTACATATTTGCAACTTTTATTGTTTACTACTCATAGGCGTTGTTGTTGGCATATTTTTTCGTCGCAATTGCTACTCGGGGCTTATTAACATACTTCATGTTCTAAAACAAATTTGTAACTGGTTTCAGATGAATGGTGACAAGCACACTAAACAACTTTATTGTGCTATCACTTCTCTGGTATTTTCATGTTTACACTGTCAATGATAAGCAGTTAAAAGCTTCAATCGGAAAGACTTTTCAGTCCTTTAACAGCTATGACTGCGCTAACAGCACTTTTGATAATTACTCGATCATCGTAAGCTTTTCAACCTTAAGGAAATGATTCTGGTGTCAATATCAAGGAACAGACTTGATGAGTGTGTTAATCACACGCGCAGTGATGGAGGATCGTGTTTTTCTGGTTACTCACTGTTGTTTTTGTGTTATTGTAATCTTTCTTGTTTATTACTTATTGGCCGTGTTCTCTTATTTCCATAGTATTTCCTACTCTATGATATGTTTTTGACTGGTTTAAGACTCACCAGTTGTCGACAGTATAGTCCAAACACACATAACATGCTATCGCGTATTTCACATTGTTTTGTTCACAACGTCAATGACACACAGTTTTAATTTTAGAGGAATCTTTCCGTTTCCATGTATCTCCTTCCTTTGTTCCATGTCCCATTAACAGATATAAACGACTGTGCTAACCGCACTTGTCATAATGGCGGATCATGTGTAGATGGTGTTAACAGCTACTCGTGCAACTGTCTAGAAAGTTTTACTGGAGACCACTGTGAAACAAGCAGGGTTTTTTGGCTTTTGCCGTTGACGTTGTCTCTCACCTTTAGAGTTACGCGTTACAACTGTTTGGCTTTGGAATTAATTATCCTATCATTACACCATTGCTATTTAGCAAATTTAATTATATTAAAATATTTTATAATTTACAAATTCCGCAAACCATGTGCTCGGCAAGTATTATATCATTGTTTTACCGTGTAGAACAGTAACAATCTCTTTTTTTATGGAAATATTTGGTAATGGCTAGCCAGTGTTAAGTTCATATTTCTTCAGTCTTAATTTGTCATTAGAAGATTCCCAGGGATCGCAGATGATGACTCTGATGAGTATTCACGTGGAAAGCGATCAAAATAAACCAACCTAAGTTATTGTTCCACCGTATAACTACGAAATCGTGTATTAGAATGTGTCGCTTCCTTTTAAATTCCCAAGAGACCCCATAGAAACATAACTAATACCAATGGCGCTACTGGCCACGCCTCATGACTATCGTGGTTTATATCAGATTTAATTTTTCTTTGCATTATTAATTGATTTTTTTTTATCTGGTATCGCAGACATCAATGACTGTATTAATATCACATGTCTGAATGGTGGATCTTGTTTAGACGGTATTAACAACTATTCATGTAGATGCCTGCCGGGATTTACGGGACATTATTGTCAGATAGGTGAGCTTTTTTTCCCTTCCTATCAATTTTTTTTTTTAGTTCGCGTATTGCCTTTTCGTTACATTAGACAAACACATTTGGGTAGAAAGATCGGAATTACCTGTCTGGTTCTAGTTTTCTTAGTAACGCGTTTTTTCAAATTGCAAAAAAGATCGACAGTCTTCAGAGATACTATAACGCGTGGTTTGTATTTGCGAATTTCTAGTTTGTTGCTTTCTGTACTCATACGTTTCGCTTTCACTCAAAGCACAAGTGTTCGTGACCTTTTAAACTGTGAGGAAATTAATTTTTGTATTAATTTCTACCAACAGACGTAGATGAGTGTGTTAATCACACGTGCAGTAATGGTGGATCATGTGTAGACGGTGTCAACAATTACTCTTGCAATTGCCAGCCAGGATTTACTGGATATCGCTGTCAGATAGGTAGATTTCTTCTCAGACGTGAGCTTTTAAACTATGAGTACATGTAAGAGAACTGCATGCTATTCAATTTGGAAACAAGTGGATGAAAAAAAAAAAATTGAGGACAGCCAAAATTAGGAAGCAGCATTTTGGGCATAGTTTTGTTATTTTTGCTTATCCAGGAACTGCTGGACTTTGGAGCTTTTAGGTAGATGTGTTTGAGATCTTTGTGGGGTATTTGCGATCTTCCCCGACTTTTTGATGTAACTTACTCTACGTATCTGGTTCATCGTTGTTCACTTCTTCCTCTTTGGAGCTGCTACTATCCTCCTCTTCATCCTGTTCTTTTTCAAGCTCCTCTTCTTTCTGTGTCCCTTAAGGCTCCTCTTCTACCTCATCTTCTGCGTTTTCAATGTTGGTTTCTTCCACGGGACTAAAAATAATTGTTGAAGGTGTACGCATGATTTTCGTCGACATTTACCCAAGACAGCATGCTTTAAATGAGCAGAATCGATTAAACTAATATTTAATATACCATTTTAGTCAATGATAAGAAATCCTCTCTCTTTTTTCGATGCGAGCGTTCGAATCTCTCCTTCGTCAGGAGTTTCCTGTCATCACTGGCCAGAGGTACATCCAGGACCGTGTTTCCAAACGGTCTTTCGTCACAAGTACAACACTGTAATATTTAGATAATAAGAATGTTTTGTGAATAAGTCCAGCAACTCTTTGTCCTCACCTCCCTCTGCCATTAGACCGTCTAACACGAGTAATCCACCCTTCACTTGAGATGGTCCGACTCTGGGAGGGAAAAAAGCGAAAAAGGTATAAGTTGAGGTGGAGGATAAGGAGAAGAAGGAAGAGGAAGAGGAGGAGGAAAAATAAGGAAGATAAGGGACGAGAAAGACGGAAAAAGCCAAATTATTATACGGGAGGAGAAGAAGAAGATGAGATCGAGAGTTTTGTCATAGTTTTCATTCCTGCCTTGGCGATTATGGATCTGAGTGATCAAGAGCTGCTCGTCGCTTTGGATTAAAGGACCATGTTTGACATAATTGACTTATTCTCGTCAACCTGACTACTTAATATAATTTGCGCGGCTGTTTTATTTAAAGCGCTTAGTTTATAGTTGAATCAAGCGCGTATATGAGTGAGTGAGTTATTGAGTGAGTAAGATGTGAGACAGGGTTGATGAAATCAAAGCAGAAGAAGAGGAAAATGGAAAACAAGAGCAATACCCAAGATTCAGACCTAACCCCAGGTGACAAAATTTTACTTAAACAGGAGCAAAGAAACAAGTTATCGAAACCATTTGCCAATGAGCTTAGTACACTGGTACCAAAATAGGATGGCAGTGTCTTCATTCAATCATCAGAAGGTGTTCAACTTATGCGTAACACAACTTAAGAAGTACAATAAATCATAAGCCGGGTTGTACGAGGCAACTCTATACCCTGATAACACTTTCTCACGGAGTCAGAAGCAAAACAAGGAAACCAGGTGCCCAGTTGTGCCAAGGCTAACTCAAGTCAGGAAATCCTGCTCAACTGACACCTTTAATGTCCTGGAAATGAGCTCTCGATTTTTTTTTAAAGAACGCTTTGTGTTTTTATCGATCGACTCATTATGAATGATGGCATTTTTTCTACTACATTTTTAAGTATTGTTATTTTCTGTGCAATTTTTCTAAATTATTATTATAGTTATTTTTCAAAAGAAATAATACTAGTAATAATGTTTTTTTTTTTACAAATTATGGAAGAGTTGCCAAACAATTAAAATATTAAAAAAAAGTTACGAAGTGTAATGCGAAAACTATATTGATCCTTTGTAACAAATGGCATGATATGAAAAGGAAAAAAAAGTGGCTCAGCCTTGAGAAAATGTGACAAGAAAAGTAGCCTATTACGCGAAAAAAAGTCAACTTCAAAGCAAGCACAAGGAGAGGGTGTATTATTAGGAACTTCCCAGTCGAACCCGAGTTTCACAGCGTCTCGAAACTCACTCTTTTTTAAGAGAGAGACCACCTGAGGACCATGCGGGCAAGTCTACAGTGCAGATCGCGGATTCCCCTGAAACTTGGCACACTTGTACAACATCACTAGTACATTAACAATGTGGAACAGTTTGGTTTAACTGTCCATTGTTTACGAGATATGTCAATCAAACGATAAGACAATGAAAAGTGCTCAAATTTGGAGTAAAAATATATATCAAGTTTGATCAGTTGTTGCATGCTAGAAACAACGAGAAATGACAGGATATTTCTACATAACATAGTTCTAGTCTCTAACAATAAAACAACGTTGACTACACATCTATGGCTTATCTCATTTGGCCAGGAGCTAAATTTCAACTCTCCTTAGTCAATTCATGTCTAAACAGTAGGGTCTCAAAAGTCGTTGTTTTTAGAGATGAGGCGTGTTTTCAATCGAATTCGAAGCTATCTAAAGCTTGTCAAAGAAATGATATTTCAGTTTAAACAGTAAAAATTCTGTAGAGGACTCTGTGGGAAATGCATCAAACTAATGTTTGTTTGCGACAATATGCAAAATGGGCTTGACAAGGAAGTGCCGTCACAATGGAGTAGAAATAAATCAAACGTTACTCAACGAGCAGCGAAACATCGTTATGAAACATTTTACAACTCCAATTTAGTTATTTTGCTAGTATTTAAGCTGCTTTTAGCTAGTTGGCATTGCTAGTTGGAAGGAAAGCTGCAACCGTTATAAGTTATGTTACAAACCTGCTGGTCGTACTCGCACCGAAGTGAGATGTTTTCGTAGAAAGCCGCATCATAGCATTAGAAATCACTGCCTTCAAGGGTGAACGAGGTAGCTCGTTTAGCAGCCAATCTTCATTTTGTTGTATTTCCAACATCATAATAACTTTGCTGAAAAGATTTTATCGAGCCACTCGGCGAGCTCGTGACATCGCATTCAAGAATTTTAAAACCGACTTGTTTTACTCTCCAGTCGCGTGTTTCGTTCAAACATTGAAAACATTTTTCTCCACAACGAAATCTTATATTAGTTATCTTTCCAAAGTAATGGACACCAGCAAAACATCTTTTGCCTTCTAGCTTGTTAGTAAAACACCAGCTGAAATGATTGATTGCGTGGCAGAGTGCGTCACTTGTGACGTCTTACAACTGTAATTTGCATCAAATTTCATGCCTCAAGTTTCACCCCAATTTCCGATTACATTGCGGTAGGGTCTGTCGGATTGTGCTCGATAAAATAAAGTATTATGATTTCTAGCGTCACCCGTGAAACTAGGGTATTATGCTCAAAATTGCGCTTGGCTGGATGTATAATGCTGAAATTATGCCAGACTAAAATGACACTTCCACCCCACACGCAATAGGCCTGTACCTATTAATAAACATTCCTAGTCTTTCACTTTCAAAAGAAATGTTAGACAATAATTATTCAGTTAAACATTTCATGAGCAAGTGAAAGATTGGAAATTGTGAGGCATTGAAAGGCTTACTTTCTCCAATGTACCTGCATTTGATGAGCTAAAAACGAACAGCATCGAAAACGCACTGGGTACAAGTCTAAGGTATCCAGTTCCTACTGAATTAATTCATAATCCTTGCAAAAATTCATATCTGGTCAAGTCTGCATTGTGCCAAAAGTCCTAATTTTTGATGTTTTTAAAAGAGATGGTTGATATTAAATATCGAACTGAGAAATACATAGCTTCCAAAAATAATACGGAGAGAAAATTTAAGGCAAAATGGCAGGTATACATAACAGATCAAATGTGTATATGTAGAGAAACCTCTTTAGATAATTCCTTTTATAAAAGAGTTGCTGGCAAACTTTGGATACACTTGTCACAGTTTTCAGAAACAACGGCATTATGCTGCAAAAATATTAGTATTATGCCAGCATTATTCCCGATGCTCCAAATATAGTATTATGGTCAAAATTATGCCGGCATAATCCGACAGACCCTACATTGGGGTCGTCACTTCTTTTGAATGCCAAGAAAGAGTGTGGTGTATTTGGTCAGTACAAGCACCAGGCAGCGCTTGTACCATAAAAGACCTGCTCACTGAAGACCTTTCCGATCATTTAAACGGCTGTTGTAAAACCACATACACGGTTGTCGAAGCGGAATGGAAACTTCGCCTTTATAGAGTTGGTTTGTTTAACAATGCGTCAGATTTGCCCCCTTCACGATTCCCTTGAGAAACGGCACACGATAACGCGTTGTCGATGGATAATGGCATTAATTGACATTCAATTTGACTTCGTAACTCACATTTTGACAACATGGCTAAGGGGAGCTGAAAACTGTGGAAAACCTCGAATTTGGTAAAATAATAATAATAATAATAATAATAATAATAATAATAATAATAATAATAATAATAATAATACCCGGGGGTACTCCCATATAAAAATAACGGGGTGCTTATCATAATTTAGGGACGGACTATTAGAAAAGTGATGGGGGATGGGTGGGACTCCTTCAGCTAGCTTACAGGAATTTTTTTTTCACTGCCTCTACAGGATTTTTTTGGGGGGGGCAATTCCCTTGCTGGGGAGTGGAGGTGGGGAGAGGGGTTTGGCGAGGGGGGCTGATTCTACCGCTGTAATCTTAATCTTGACACTCGCCACAATACAATTTTTTGCTTCACACAGTCGGTTTCCTTGTCAAAATTATACTCCAGGGGAAACATAACGAAGTATCAGACACATTTAAGTGCCATTACCTGACTGATGGGGCGGCATTGCATTTTTGTTTGATGTTTAGGGAAATGTCAATTTTATTTATTTCTACCCTTTGAACCCGAGGCAGTCAATCGAGGTTTTCGTTAGGATTCTGTGGGTGGACGTCCAGTGCCAAATAAGAAGTCAAAGAGCCTATCCCACTACGGGGGTCTGCGGTCATTCCCTCCCCGGAAAATTTTGAAAAACTGAAGCACTTTTGGTAATTTTTCACGATTTTCAGCCGATAAGTTTTGTGCATCAATTAGACTTGAAAAGTGATGCGACGTTTACTTTGTTGAAAAACTAAAAATAGATTCAAACTGACCATACTAAACGCATCAGTTGCGTTCTTAACCCTCTGGTGACAGCTCTTGCAAATATCGTTCCAAATGGAGCGATGACGTATTTGCCGCTAAAAAAATGGAAATTTTACCTAGCTTTGCCATTTAAGGTTGGTACAATATTAGCCTATACATGTAGTCTTCGCTAATCTGAAAGTTTTCCACCACAATGTCAATTTTCAAGATGTTTGACTCAAATTTTCAGAGGAGTTGCATTATATATTACACTTGAACTTTCTCTTGCAAAAGTTTTAAATAAAATGTAAAGAAATAAATAAATTAGACATTTTCTTTCAAGAAATGGCGTTGCGTTACATTTTAATGGAAATTAATTATCGCTGTTCGACTAATCAACACTAATGAAAAGTAAACTAATTGCATATTCTTGGATGTCCACTTATTTAGCTTCAAAAAACAACATTGCACGGCAAAATTGGTTAAACGCAAAAGAATGGTCTAATTTTAAGGTAAACAAGTCTAAGCAGGCCTTTTTGCGATCAGTCTCCAAAGGGTTAAACTCCTCAATGATCGTCTTTGATTACTATGACTTTTGTTCGACGAATTAGCGGCAATCTTGGGGGACCGAAGCCTGTTACGGTTCGCCATGGGTACACATCTGTATCCACAATCGTCATTTATATATGTCGGTGTTGAAATCACTCTAATATGTCGGGGCTTCCAAAACATGGTAAGTGCTTGATTAATTGAAAGCGAATCAAGTAGGATAGCTGATTATAGCACGTGTCGTTTTTTTTTTTCACTTTATTTAGCGATGGTTATTCATAAGAGAGAGTGTAAATGGGGTTAACCGACTATCGACAAATGGCCGGGGAGAAAATATTACTGACTACCGACAAAACGAGGAAAAAATCACCGACTAGCGACAAAAAAATTAACTGAGATTTACTGACAACCGACAAAGGTCGAATATTTTAATCGACAACGGACAAAGTAATGGAATTTTTACCGACAACCGCCATTTGGACCCCCCTCATTCAGACCCTCTCATAAGGGTTTTTCTCCCAGGGTCTTCAGCTATCAGCGTCCATGATCAGGCATATGCACACATTATG
>JAHPZR010003417.1:17500-22500 GCA_019787425.1 Platygyra sinensis | reverse complement strand
AGTGTCGACTACCGTGGCAACTGAAGTTGCAGGCAGTTCAACGAAAGCTTCGTCTTCAACAAAAGAGGACACCTTAACCACAGAACCTACAACTGAAACGAGTACTGAAGATCGCAAAACAGGTAAAGCTGATTTTCCCTTAAATATTGCCCTTCAGAGCACACAGCAAACAAAAACTGATATTGATGGAATTTAACTTATGCTTGTAATCTTTGACATCTTTGCTAACAAAAAAAGCATGCACTGCTCATAGATTTAAAGTGCCTATGAAGTAAAAAATAATTGCTGCTTATTTGAAAGGCCTCTCAAAGTATAGCAGAATGGTGTTTTTATCTTTCGAATATCTTTTTTCGTTTTAGAGATATTTACGTTTTTGTGAGTAAAGTGATGACGTCATAGGTGGTGTCACAAACACAGTACAACATTCAGTCAAGAATATCTCTAGAAATATTAAAGCGGTGTTTTTCAAACTTGGCATCAGGACTGTACATCACAACAGAAGCAAAATGATACCTGTCATGCCATTGCCATGACAACAGTTATGCCGCTGGTCCTGTTTTAATTAGGACTAAAATTCCCAGATTTTATCCTAAACAAGGATCATCCACTCACAACAATCTAATGGGGACAGTTAAGGCAATATGGGAACAATTTGTGTGCCGAGGTAGACCCTCTGTCCCACTCTAAAAGATGGCAAATGGGGATATTTGGTTTTTCACAGAAAGAGACTGGAGCTGAGAGTGTTGCCATGGCAACAACATAGAACGGTCATTCTGTTTCTTTTGTGATGTACGTTTCTGGTGCCAAGTTTGAAGAACACTGCTCCAATATTTCTGGAGATATTCTTGATTGAGTGTCGTACTGTTACCTATGACGTTATCACTTTCCTCATTTGCATAATACAAAAACGTAAATATTTCTAAAAAGAAAAAGATTTTTCCAAATGGAAAATACCATTCTTCTTTACTTTGAAAAGCCTTTCAAATAAGCAGAAATTATTTTTTACTTCATAGGCACTTTAAGATAGATGCATGCTAATAAAAAAACAAAAGAGATTAAGAAGAAAAAATAATAAGTGTTTAAGGTCATTCCACTGAAATAGAACCTACACTGAAATTTTTCTGAAACTTTGCCAATTGATTGTTTAAATTATAGGAACTTAATTTTGGAAATAAAAATGAGGGGTCTCCATGTTCGTTTAGGAGCAACAGCACCTTGTTTATTCCATATAAATCCTTATAATAGCAGCATGATTAGTCACGATTGCTTGCTAAATTCACGTTTCCGACGATTGTTTTTTGCTCAACACTGAGAATTGACCCATAAATTTAATTTTACATAGAGAAATTTATGACTCAATTCAAAACAACAGAAAAAAATGATAGGCCACCGTAGTCGTTTTCGAGATGACGAAATGATGATGACGATTTACCTCTTTGGCGAGATCCAGCCGAAAAAGAAAAAGCCGCCATTTTCTAATGTGCGCGCTAATCACGCGTAAAATTATGCGCAGCAGGGATGCACAATGCAATACTGGGGAATGACCTTAACCCGCAAAATTAAATTAAAGTTGGAATTGGAAGCGTGAGGCCAGCAAAGGCGTGATTATACTTTACATGGTGCAAAATCAAATTCAGTAATTGTCAATTGCTATCACCGTAAAGCCAGAAACTGAAGGGTGCTGGAAATTTGCGAAACATTTTCTTTCAAATCAGTAATTTTGTTTTGTTATGCTTTTATTATTATTATCATTATCATTATCATTATCAATATCATTATCATTATCATTATCATTCTTGTTCTCGTTCTCGTTCCCGTTGCCGTTGTCGTTGTCGTTGTCGTTGTTGTTGTCGTTGTCATTGTCGTTATCGTTATCATGATCATTATCATCATCATCATCGTTATTATTATTATTATTATTATTATTATTATTATTATTATTATTTCATAATCATACTACTCAGCTTAGGTTCTTATAACAGCTGGTAAAATTATGGTGTCAGGCAACAACAAGTTCCCAAGGAACAGAAAAACATTTCTTTTTCCTGTCTTAAACCTTTCCAACACTTTTCTTAGAATCCTTGCTGATCCCAGCAATGCAGACTGATTAAGCTAATTGATGTGTCTACTCCTATACCCTTTAGGTTGCCCTTCAATCGCAACGGCACGGGAAACGAGAACGAGAACAAGAATGATAATGATAATGATAATGATATTGATAATGATAATGATAATGATAATAATAATAAAAGCATAACAAAACAAAATTACTGATTTGAAAGAAAATGTTTCGCAAATTTCCAGCACCCTTCAGTTTCTGGCTTTACGGTGATAGCAATTGACAATTACTGAATTTGATTTTGCACCATGTAAAGTATAATCACGCCTTTGCTGGCCTCACGCTTCCAATTCCAACTTTAATTTAATTTTGCGGGTTAAGGTCATTCCCCAGTATTGCATTGTGCATCCCTGCTGCGCATAATTTTACGCGTGATTAGCGCGCACATTAGAAAATGGCGGCTTTTTCTTTTTCGGCTGGATCTCGCCAAAGAGGTAAATCGTCATCATCATTTCGTCATCTCGAAAACGACTACGGTGGCCTATCATTTTTTTCTGTTGTTTTGAATTGAGTCATAAATTTCTCTATGTAAAATTAAATTTATGGGTCAATTCTCAGTGTTGAGCAAAAAACAATCGTCGGAAACGTGAATTTAGCAAGCAATCGTGACTAATCATGCTGCTATTATAAGGATTTATATGGAATAAACAAGGTGCTGTTGCTCCTAAACGAACATGGAGACCCCTCATTTTTATTTCCAAAATTAAGTTCCTATAATTTAAACAATCAATTGGCAAAGTTTCAGAAAAATTTCAGTGTAGGTTCTATTTCAGTGGAATGACCTTAAACACTTATTATTTTTTCTTCTTAATCTCTTTTGTTTTTTTATTAGCATGCATCTATCTTAAAGTGCCTATGAAGTAAAAAATAATTTCTGCTTATTTGAAAGGCTTTTCAAAGTAAAGAAGAATGGTATTTTCCATTTGGAAAAATCTTTTTCTTTTTAGAAATATTTACGTTTTTGTATTATGCAAATGAGGAAAGTGATAACGTCATAGGTAACAGTACGACACTCAATCAAGAATATCTCCAGAAATATTGGAGCAGTGTTCTTCAAACTTGGCACCAGAAACGTACATCACAAAAGAAACAGAATGACCGTTCTATGTTGTTGCCATGGCAACACTCTCAGCTCCAGTCTCTTTCTGTGAAAAACCAAATATCCCCATTTGCCATCTTTTAGAGTGGGACAGAGGGTCTACCTCGGCACACAAATTGTTCCCATATTGCCTTAACTGTCCCCATTAGATTGTTGTGAGTGGATGATCCTTGTTTAGGATAAAATCTGGGAATTTTAGTCCTAATTAAAACAGGACCAGCGGCATAACTGTTGTCATGGCAATGGCATGACAGGTATCATTTTGCTTCTGTTGTGATGTACAGTCCTGATGCCAAGTTTGAAAAACACCGCTTTAATATTTCTAGAGATATTCTTGACTGAATGTTGTACTGTGTTTGTGACACCACCTATGACGTCATCACTTTACTCACAAAAACGTAAATATCTCTAAAACGAAAAAAGATATTCGAAAGATAAAAACACCATTCTGCTATACTTTGAGAGGCCTTTCAAATAAGCAGCAATTATTTTTTACTTCATAGGCACTTTAAATCTATGAGCAGTGCATGCTTTTTTTGTTAGCAAAGATGTCAAAGATTACAAGCATAAGTTAAATTCCATCAATATCAGTTTTTGTTTGCTGTGTGCTCTGAAGGGCAATATTTAAGGGAAAATCAGCTTTACCTGTTTTGCGATCTTCAGTACTCGTTTCAGTTGTAGGTTCTGTGGTTAAGGTGTCCTCTTTTGTTGAAGACGAAGCTTTCGTTGAACTGCCTGCAACTTCAGTTGCCACGGTAGTCGACACTATGGTGAAAAGATAACTGTATTTTAAGCAGTCTAACGTGCACTTCATCTATGTAACGAAACGCTGCTTAATGGTCATTTGAGAAACAGTTTCTGATTTTGTCGTCCTTCGAATTCTTTTGGATTTTGTCTCGCGAAACATCGAGATTCACCAACTTAAGCGCTCCTTGTTTCAATTAATTCAATCTGCGATCGGATGGAGTGTTCCACTCCCTTCCTCTAATGGATTACCCTCCATTTTGTCATAAAGGGAAAACGTCGCGAGAATAATTTGTTTGGGTACAACATTCTGTAGTAAAAGCGAATCCTACCTAACGACTATTTTCAAACTTTCTTACAAAATTATTCTCACTGACACATCAAGAGTTACCTTAAATTTAATTGAAACATTTCAAACTTAAAATTAACAGTGATTCCATCCTTTTATGTTGTATGCTGAATTATTGTCCTGTCTGGGATAATTAATGTAAAGCTAAAGTATGAAGACGTCTCTCTTCCTTACCACTTTCACAATGTTTCCCGGTGAATCCTTCTGGACATATGCAAGTATATTGATTGATACCATCCACACATGTGGCATCGCTGGCACAATCGTTCGAGAAACAATCGTCAACATCTATAAAACAGAGTATCGAAGAAAACATGTCATAAGCTGTCTTGTGTTTCCCAGCTGCAAATGTTACCATTAGCTCACCATTTTCGCAGTGTTGTCCAGTAAATCCAGTCTGACAGACACATGAATAGCTGTTGACACCATCCTTGCATGTGGCACTATTTTTGCAGGGTTGATTGGCACAGTCGTCGATGTCTAGAATTTTGTTAGCAAGTACCAATCATTATTTTGTCGACCTTATTTTCACCCTATATCATATTGCCGTTAATATGTTCTGAAAAACGAATAATTTGTTCAGCCTTCAAACTTGACGATTTGCTGTGATTTGGAAGACACTTGAGCAAGTGTAGGCAATGTATCACTCCAACACAATTACAGGAAAAAAAAGACACTTTCAAAGTGTA
>JAHPZR010003417.1:0-12500 GCA_019787425.1 Platygyra sinensis | reverse complement strand
ATCGCTCCATTTGGAACGATATTTGCAAGAGCTGTCACCAGAGGGTTAAGAACGCAACTGATGCGTTTAGTATGGTCAGTTTGAATCTATTTTTAGTTTTTCAACAAAGTAAACGTCGCATCACTTTTCAAGTCTAATTGATGCACAAAACTTATCGGCTGAAAATCGTGAAAAATTACCAAAAGTGCTTCAGTTTTTCAAAATTTTCCGGGGAGGGAATGACCGCAGACCCCCGTAGTGGGATAGGCTCTTTGACTTCTTATTTGGCACTGGACGTCCACCCACAGAATCCTAACGAAAACCTCGATTGACTGCCTCGGGTTCAAAGGGTAGAAATAAATAAAATTGACATTTCCCTAAACATCAAACAAAAATGCAATGCCGCCCCATCAGTCAGGTAATGGCACTTAAATGTGTCTGATACTTCGTTATGTTTCCCCTGGAGTATAATTTTGACAAGGAAACCGACTGTGTGAAGCAAAAAATTGTATTGTGGCGAGTGTCAAGATTAAGATTACAGCGGTAGAATCAGCCCCCCTCGCCAAACCCCTCTCCCCACCTCCACTCCCCAGCAAGGGAATTGCCCCCCCCAAAAAAATCCTGTAGAGGCAGTGAAAAAAAAATTCCTGTAAGCTAGCTGAAGGAGTCCCACCCATCCCCCATCACTTTTCTAATAGTCCGTCCCTAAATTATGATAAGCAACCCCGTTATTTTTATATGGGAGTACCCCCGGGTATTATTATTATTATTATTATTATTATTATTATTATTATTATTATTATTATTATTATTATTTTACCAAATTCGAGGTTTTCCACAGTTTCAGCTCCCCTTAGCCATGTTGTCAAAATGTGAGTTACGAAGTCAAATTGAATGTCAATTAATGCCATTATCCATCGACAACGCGTTATCGTGTGCCGTTTCTCAAGGGAATCGTGAAGGGGGCAAATCTGACGCATTGTTAAACAAACCAACTCTATAAAGGCGAAGTTTCCATTCCGCTTCGACAACCGTGTATGTGGTTTTACAACAGCCGTTTAAATGATCGGAAAGGTCTTCAGTGAGCAGGTCTTTTATGGTACAAGCGCTGCCTGGTGCTTGTACTGACCAAATACACCACACTCTTTCTTGGCATTCAAAAGAAGTGACGACCCCAATGTAGGGTCTGTCGGATTATGCCGGCATAATTTTGACCATAATACTATATTTGGAGCATCGGGAATAATGCTGGCATAATACTAATATTTTTGCAGCATAATGCCGTTGTTTCTGAAAACTGTGACAAGTGTATCCAAAGTTTGCCAGCAACTCTTTTATAAAAGGAATTATCTAAAGAGGTTTCTCTACATATACACATTTGATCTGTTATGTATACCTGCCATTTTGCCTTAAATTTTCTCTCCGTATTATTTTTGGAAGCTATGTATTTCTCAGTTCGATATTTAATATCAACCATCTCTTTTAAAAACATCAAAAATTAGGACTTTTGGCACAATGCAGACTTGACCAGATATGAATTTTTGCAAGGATTATGAATTAATTCAGTAGGAACTGGATACCTTAGACTTGTACCCAGTGCGTTTTCGATGCTGTTCGTTTTTAGCTCATCAAATGCAGGTACATTGGAGAAAGTAAGCCTTTCAATGCCTCACAATTTCCAATCTTTCACTTGCTCATGAAATGTTTAACTGAATAATTATTGTCTAACATTTCTTTTGAAAGTGAAAGACTAGGAATGTTTATTAATAGGTACAGGCCTATTGCGTGTGGGGTGGAAGTGTCATTTTAGTCTGGCATAATTTCAGCATTATACATCCAGCCAAGCGCAATTTTGAGCATAATACCCTAGTTTCACGGGTGACGCTAGAAATCATAATACTTTATTTTATCGAGCACAATCCGACAGACCCTACCGCAATGTAATCGGAAATTGGGGTGAAACTTGAGGCATGAAATTTGATGCAAATTACAGTTGTAAGACGTCACAAGTGACGCACTCTGCCACGCAATCAATCATTTCAGCTGGTGTTTTACTAACAAGCTAGAAGGCAAAAGATGTTTTGCTGGTGTCCATTACTTTGGAAAGATAACTAATATAAGATTTCGTTGTGGAGAAAAATGTTTTCAATGTTTGAACGAAACACGCGACTGGAGAGTAAAACAAGTCGGTTTTAAAATTCTTGAATGCGATGTCACGAGCTCGCCGAGTGGCTCGATAAAATCTTTTCAGCAAAGTTATTATGATGTTGGAAATACAACAAAATGAAGATTGGCTGCTAAACGAGCTACCTCGTTCACCCTTGAAGGCAGTGATTTCTAATGCTATGATGCGGCTTTCTACGAAAACATCTCACTTCGGTGCGAGTACGACCAGCAGGTTTGTAACATAACTTATAACGGTTGCAGCTTTCCTTCCAACTAGCAATGCCAACTAGCTAAAAGCAGCTTAAATACTAGCAAAATAACTAAATTGGAGTTGTAAAATGTTTCATAACGATGTTTCGCTGCTCGTTGAGTAACGTTTGATTTATTTCTACTCCATTGTGACGGCACTTCCTTGTCAAGCCCATTTTGCATATTGTCGCAAACAAACATTAGTTTGATGCATTTCCCACAGAGTCCTCTACAGAATTTTTACTGTTTAAACTGAAATATCATTTCTTTGACAAGCTTTAGATAGCTTCGAATTCGATTGAAAACACGCCTCATCTCTAAAAACAACGACTTTTGAGACCCTACTGTTTAGACATGAATTGACTAAGGAGAGTTGAAATTTAGCTCCTGGCCAAATGAGATAAGCCATAGATGTGTAGTCAACGTTGTTTTATTGTTAGAGACTAGAACTATGTTATGTAGAAATATCCTGTCATTTCTCGTTGTTTCTAGCATGCAACAACTGATCAAACTTGATATATATTTTTACTCCAAATTTGAGCACTTTTCATTGTCTTATCGTTTGATTGACATATCTCGTAAACAATGGACAGTTAAACCAAACTGTTCCACATTGTTAATGTACTAGTGATGTTGTACAAGTGTGCCAAGTTTCAGGGGAATCCGCGATCTGCACTGTAGACTTGCCCGCATGGTCCTCAGGTGGTCTCTCTCTTAAAAAAGAGTGAGTTTCGAGACGCTGTGAAACTCGGGTTCGACTGGGAAGTTCCTAATAATACACCCTCTCCTTGTGCTTGCTTTGAAGTTGACTTTTTTTCGCGTAATAGGCTACTTTTCTTGTCACATTTTCTCAAGGCTGAGCCACTTTTTTTTCCTTTTCATATCATGCCATTTGTTACAAAGGATCAATATAGTTTTCGCATTACACTTCGTAACTTTTTTTTAATATTTTAATTGTTTGGCAACTCTTCCATAATTTGTAAAAAAAAAAACATTATTACTAGTATTATTTCTTTTGAAAAATAACTATAATAATAATTTAGAAAAATTGCACAGAAAATAACAATACTTAAAAATGTAGTAGAAAAAATGCCATCATTCATAATGAGTCGATCGATAAAAACACAAAGCGTTCTTTAAAAAAAAAATCGAGAGCTCATTTCCAGGACATTAAAGGTGTCAGTTGAGCAGGATTTCCTGACTTGAGTTAGCCTTGGCACAACTGGGCACCTGGTTTCCTTGTTTTGCTTCTGACTCCGTGAGAAAGTGTTATCAGGGTATAGAGTTGCCTCGTACAACCCGGCTTATGATTTATTGTACTTCTTAAGTTGTGTTACGCATAAGTTGAACACCTTCTGATGATTGAATGAAGACACTGCCATCCTATTTTGGTACCAGTGTACTAAGCTCATTGGCAAATGGTTTCGATAACTTGTTTCTTTGCTCCTGTTTAAGTAAAATTTTGTCACCTGGGGTTAGGTCTGAATCTTGGGTATTGCTCTTGTTTTCCATTTTCCTCTTCTTCTGCTTTGATTTCATCAACCCTGTCTCACATCTTACTCACTCAATAACTCACTCACTCATATACGCGCTTGATTCAACTATAAACTAAGCGCTTTAAATAAAACAGCCGCGCAAATTATATTAAGTAGTCAGGTTGACGAGAATAAGTCAATTATGTCAAACATGGTCCTTTAATCCAAAGCGACGAGCAGCTCTTGATCACTCAGATCCATAATCGCCAAGGCAGGAATGAAAACTATGACAAAACTCTCGATCTCATCTTCTTCTTCTCCTCCCGTATAATAATTTGGCTTTTTCCGTCTTTCTCGTCCCTTATCTTCCTTATTTTTCCTCCTCCTCTTCCTCTTCCTTCTTCTCCTTATCCTCCACCTCAACTTATACCTTTTTCGCTTTTTTCCCTCCCAGAGTCGGACCATCTCAAGTGAAGGGTGGATTACTCGTGTTAGACGGTCTAATGGCAGAGGGAGGTGAGGACAAAGAGTTGCTGGACTTATTCACAAAACATTCTTATTATCTAAATATTACAGTGTTGTACTTGTGACGAAAGACCGTTTGGAAACACGGTCCTGGATGTACCTCTGGCCAGTGATGACAGGAAACTCCTGACGAAGGAGAGATTCGAACGCTCGCATCGAAAAAAGAGAGAGGATTTCTTATCATTGACTAAAATGGTATATTAAATATTAGTTTAATCGATTCTGCTCATTTAAAGCATGCTGTCTTGGGTAAATGTCGACGAAAATCATGCGTACACCTTCAACAATTATTTTTAGTCCCGTGGAAGAAACCAACATTGAAAACGCAGAAGATGAGGTAGAAGAGGAGCCTTAAGGGACACAGAAAGAAGAGGAGCTTGAAAAAGAACAGGATGAAGAGGAGGATAGTAGCAGCTCCAAAGAGGAAGAAGTGAACAACGATGAACCAGATACGTAGAGTAAGTTACATCAAAAAGTCGGGGAAGATCGCAAATACCCCACAAAGATCTCAAACACATCTACCTAAAAGCTCCAAAGTCCAGCAGTTCCTGGATAAGCAAAAATAACAAAACTATGCCCAAAATGCTGCTTCCTAATTTTGGCTGTCCTCAATTTTTTTTTTTCATCCACTTGTTTCCAAATTGAATAGCATGCAGTTCTCTTACATGTACTCATAGTTTAAAAGCTCACGTCTGAGAAGAAATCTACCTATCTGACAGCGATATCCAGTAAATCCTGGCTGGCAATTGCAAGAGTAATTGTTGACACCGTCTACACATGATCCACCATTACTGCACGTGTGATTAACACACTCATCTACGTCTGTTGGTAGAAATTAATACAAAAATTAATTTCCTCACAGTTTAAAAGGTCACGAACACTTGTGCTTTGAGTGAAAGCGAAACGTATGAGTACAGAAAGCAACAAACTAGAAATTCGCAAATACAAACCACGCGTTATAGTATCTCTGAAGACTGTCGATCTTTTTTGCAATTTGAAAAAACGCGTTACTAAGAAAACTAGAACCAGACAGGTAATTCCGATCTTTCTACCCAAATGTGTTTGTCTAATGTAACGAAAAGGCAATACGCGAACTAAAAAAAAAAATTGATAGGAAGGGAAAAAAAGCTCACCTATCTGACAATAATGTCCCGTAAATCCCGGCAGGCATCTACATGAATAGTTGTTAATACCGTCTAAACAAGATCCACCATTCAGACATGTGATATTAATACAGTCATTGATGTCTGCGATACCAGATAAAAAAAAATCAATTAATAATGCAAAGAAAAATTAAATCTGATATAAACCACGATAGTCATGAGGCGTGGCCAGTAGCGCCATTGGTATTAGTTATGTTTCTATGGGGTCTCTTGGGAATTTAAAAGGAAGCGACACATTCTAATACACGATTTCGTAGTTATACGGTGGAACAATAACTTAGGTTGGTTTATTTTGATCGCTTTCCACGTGAATACTCATCAGAGTCATCATCTGCGATCCCTGGGAATCTTCTAATGACAAATTAAGACTGAAGAAATATGAACTTAACACTGGCTAGCCATTACCAAATATTTCCATAAAAAAAGAGATTGTTACTGTTCTACACGGTAAAACAATGATATAATACTTGCCGAGCACATGGTTTGCGGAATTTGTAAATTATAAAATATTTTAATATAATTAAATTTGCTAAATAGCAATGGTGTAATGATAGGATAATTAATTCCAAAGCCAAACAGTTGTAACGCGTAACTCTAAAGGTGAGAGACAACGTCAACGGCAAAAGCCAAAAAACCCTGCTTGTTTCACAGTGGTCTCCAGTAAAACTTTCTAGACAGTTGCACGAGTAGCTGTTAACACCATCTACACATGATCCGCCATTATGACAAGTGCGGTTAGCACAGTCGTTTATATCTGTTAATGGGACATGGAACAAAGGAAGGAGATACATGGAAACGGAAAGATTCCTCTAAAATTAAAACTGTGTGTCATTGACGTTGTGAACAAAACAATGTGAAATACGCGATAGCATGTTATGTGTGTTTGGACTATACTGTCGACAACTGGTGAGTCTTAAACCAGTCAAAAACATATCATAGAGTAGGAAATACTATGGAAATAAGAGAACACGGCCAATAAGTAATAAACAAGAAAGATTACAATAACACAAAAACAACAGTGAGTAACCAGAAAAACACGATCCTCCATCACTGCGCGTGTGATTAACACACTCATCAAGTCTGTTCCTTGATATTGACACCAGAATCATTTCCTTAAGGTTGAAAAGCTTACGATGATCGAGTAATTATCAAAAGTGCTGTTAGCGCAGTCATAGCTGTTAAAGGACTGAAAAGTCTTTCCGATTGAAGCTTTTAACTGCTTATCATTGACAGTGTAAACATGAAAATACCAGAGAAGTGATAGCACAATAAAGTTGTTTAGTGTGCTTGTCACCATTCATCTGAAACCAGTTACAAATTTGTTTTAGAACATGAAGTATGTTAATAAGCCCCGAGTAGCAATTGCGACGAAAAAATATGCCAACAACAACGCCTATGAGTAGTAAACAATAAAAGTTGCAAATATGTAACACAAAAATAATAATTTAGTTATCACACAGACTCAATAGACAGAAAATAAAATAATGAAGAGAAAAAAAAGGAAAAACGAATAAGAAGAAGACGCCTAAGGCAAAATGTACCAGTTTGACAGCGATCTCCAGTAAATCCTGGCTGGCAATTGCAAGAGTAATTGTTGACACCGTCTACACATGATCCACCATTATTGCACGTGTGATTAACACACTCATCTATGTCTGTTAATAGAAATTGATACCAGAATTAATTTCTTCACAGTTAAATAGCTCACGAACTCTTGCGCTTTGATTGAAAGCAAAATGTATGAGTACAGAAAGCAACAAACCAGAAATTCACAGATACAAACCACGCGTTACAGTAGCTCTGAAGATTGTCGATCTTTTTTGCAATTTGAAAAAACGAGTTACAAAGAAAACTAGAACCAAACAGGTAATTCCGATCTTTCTACCCAAATGTGTTTGTCTAATGTAACGAAAAGGCAATAGGCGAAAAAAAAAATTGATAGAAAGGGAAAAAAAACTCACCTATCTGACAATAATGTCCCGTAAATCCCGGCAGGCATCTACATGAATAGTTGTTAATACCGTCTAAACAAGATCCACCATTCAGACATGTGATATTAATACAGTCATTGATGTCTGCGATACCAGATAAAAAAAAAATCAATTAATAATGCAAAGAAAAATTAAATCTGATATAAACCACGATAGTCATGAGGTGTGGCCAGTAGCGCCATTGGTATTAGTTATAATGTTTCTATGGGGTCTCTTGGGAATTTAAAAGGAAGCGACACATTCTAATACACGATTTCGTAGTTATACGGTGGAACAATAACTTGTGTTGGTTTATTTTGATCGCTTTCCACGTGAATACTCATCAGAGTCATCATCTGCGATCCCTGGGAATCTTCTAATGACAAATTAAGACTGAAGAAATATGAACTTAACACTGGCTAGCCATTACCAAATATTTCCATAAAAAAAGAGATTGTTACTGTTCTACACGGTAAAACAATGATATAATACTTGCCGAGCACATGGTTTGCGGAATTTGTAAATTATAAAATATTTTAATATAATTAAATTTGCTAAATAGCAATGGTGTAATGATAGGATAATTAATTCCAAAGCCAAACAGTTGTAACGCGTAACTCTAAAGGTGAGAGACAACGTCAACGGCAAAAGCCAAAAAACCCTGCTTGTTTCACAGTGGTCTCCAGTAAAACTTTCTAGACAGTTGCACGAGCAGCTGTTAACACCATCTACACATGATCCGCCATTATGACAAGTGCGGTTAGCACAGTCGTTTATATCTGTTAATGGGACATGGAACAAAGGAAGGAGATACATGGAAACGGAAAGATTCCTCTAAAATTAAAACTGTGTGTCATTGACGTTGTGAACAAAACAATGTGAAATACGCGATAGCATGTTATGTGTGTTTGGACTATACTGTCGACAACTGGTGAGTCTTAAACCAGTCAAAAACATATCATAGAGTAGGAAATACTATGGAAATAAGAGAACACGGCCAATAAGTAATAAACAAGAAAGATTACAATAACACAAAAACAACAGTGAGTAACCAGAAAAACACGATCCTCCATCACTGCGCGTGTGATTAACACACTCATCAAGTCTGTTCCTTGATATTGACACCAGAATCATTTCCTTAAGGTTGAAAAGCTTACGATGATCGAGCCATGATCAAAAGTGCTGTTAGCGCAGTCATAGCTGTTAAAGGACTGAAAAGTCTTTCCGATTGAACCTTTTAACTGCTTATCATTGACAGTGTAAACATGAAAATACCAGAGAAGTGATAGCACAATAAAGTTGTCTAGTGTGCTTGTCACCATTCATCTGAAACCAGTTACAAATTTGTTTTAGAACATGAAGTGTGTTAATAAGCCCCGAGTAGCAATTGCGACGAAAAAATATGCCAACAACAACGCCTATGAGTAGTAAACAATAAAAGTTGCAAATATATAACACAAAATAATAATTTAGTTATCACACAGACTCAATACACAGAAAATAAAATAATGAAGAGAAAAAAAAGGAAAAACGAATAAGAAGAAGACGCCTAAGGCAAAATGTACCAGTTTGACAGCGATCTCCAGTAAATCCTGGCTGGCAATTGCAAGAGTAATTGTTGACACCGTCTACACATGATCCACCATTATTGCACGTGTGATTAACACACTCATCTATGTCTGTTAATAGAAATTGATACCAGAATTAATTTCTTCACAGTTAAATAGCTCACGAACTCTTGCGCTTTGATTGAAAGCAAAATGTATGAGTACAGAAAGCAACAAACCAGAAATTCACAGATACAAACCACGCGTTACAGTAGCTCTGAAGATTGTCGATCTTTTTTGCAATTTGAAAAAACGAGTTACAAAGAAAACTAGAACCAAACAGGTAATTCCGATCTTTCTACCCAAATGTGTTTGTCTAATGTAACGAAAAGGCAATAGGCGAAAAAAAAAATTGATAGAAAGGGAAAAAAAACTCACCTATCTGACAATAATGTCCCGTAAATCCCGGCAGGCATCTACATGAATAGTTGTTAATACCGTCTAAACAAGATCCACCATTCAGACATGTGATATTAATACAGTCATTGATGTCTGCGATACCAGATAAAAAAAAATCAATTAATAATGCAAAGAAAAATTAAATCTGATATAAACCACGATAGTCATGAGGTGTGGCCAGTAGCGCCATTGGTATTAGTTATAATGTTTCTATGGGGTCTCTTGGGAATTTAAAAGGAAGCGACACATTCTAATACACGATTTCGTAGTTATACGGTGGAACAATAACTTGTGTTGGTTTATTTTGATCGCTTTCCACGTGAATACTCATCAGAGTCATCATCTGCGAGCCCTGGGAATCTTCTAATGACAAATTAAGACTGAAGAAATATGAACTTAACACTGGCTAGCCATTACCAAATATTTCCATAAAAAAAGAGATTGTTACTGTTCTACACGGTAAAACAATGATATAATACTTGCCGAGCACATGGTTTGCGGAATTTGTAAATTATAAAAATATTTTAATATAATTAAATTTGCTAAATAGCAATGGTGTAATGATAGGATAATTAATTCCAAAGCCAAACAGTTGTAACGCGTAACTCTAAAGGTGAGAGACAACGTCAACGGCAAAAGCCAAAAAACCCTGCTTGTTTCACAGTGGTCTCCAGTAAAACTTTCTAGACAGTTGCACGAGTAGCTGTTAACACCATCTACACATGATCCGCCATTATGACAAGTGCGGTTAGCACAGTCGTTTATATCTGTTAATGGGACATGGAACAAAGGAAGGAGATACATGGAAACGGAAAGATTCCTCTAAAATTAAAACTGTGTGTCATTGACGTTGTGAACAAAACAATGTGAAATACGCGATAGCATGTTATGTGTGTTTGGACTATACTGTCGACAACTGGTGAGTCTTAAACCAGTCAAAAACATATCATAGAGTAGGAAATACTATGGAAATAAGAGAACACGGCCAATAAGTAATAAACAAGAAAGATTACAATAACACAAAAACAACAGTGAGTAACCAGAAAAACACGATCCTCCATCACTGCGCGTGTGATTAACACACTCATCAAGTCTGTTCCTTGATATTGACACCAGAATCATTTCCTTAAGGTTGAAAAGCTTACGATGATCGAGCCATTATCAAAAGTGCTGTTAGCGCAGTCATAGCTGTTAAAGGACTGAAAAGTCTTTCCGATTGAACCTTTTAACTGCTTATCATTGACAGTGTAAACATGAAAATACCAGAGAAGTGATAGCACAATAAAGTTGTTTAGTGTGCTTGTCACCATTCATCTGAAACCAGTTACAAATTTGTTTTAGAACATGAAGTATGTTAATAAGCCCCGAGTAGCAATTACGACGAAAAAATATGCCAAGAACAACGCCTATGAGTAGTAAACAATAAAAGTTGCAAATATATAACACAAAAATAATAATTTAATTATCACACAGACTCAATAGACAGAAAATAAAATAATGAAGAGAAAAAAAAGGAAAAACGAATAAGAAGAAGACGCCTAAGGCAAAATGTACCAGTTTGACAGCGATCTCCAGTAAATCCTGGCTGGCAATTGCAAGAGTAATTGTTGACACCGTCTACACATGATCCACCATTATTGCACGTGTGATTAACACACTCATCTATGTCTGTTAATAGAAATTGATACCAGAATTAATTTCTTCACAGTTAAATAGCTCACGAACTCTTGCGCTTTGATTGAAAGCAAAATGTATGAGTACAGAAAGCAACAAACCAGAAATTCACAGATACAAACCACGCGTTACAGTAGCTCTGAAGATTGTCGATCTTTTTTGCAATTTGAAAAAACGAGTTACAAAGAAAACTAGAACCAAACAGGTAATTCCGATCTTTCTACCCAAATGTGTTTGTCTAATGTAACGAAAAGGCAATAGGCGAAAAAAAAAATTGATAGAAAGGGAAAAAAAACTCACCTATCTGACAATAATGTCCCGTAAATCCCGGCAGGCATCTACATGAATAGTTGTTAATACCGTCTAAACAAGATCCACCATTCAGACATGTGATATTAATACAGTCATTGATGTCTGCGATACCAGATAAAAAAAAATCAATTAATAATGCAAAGAAAAATTAAATCTGATATAAACCACGATAGTCATGAGGTGTGGCCAGTAGCGCCATTGGTATTAGTTATAATGTTTCTATGGGGTCTCTTGGGAATTTAAAAGGAAGCGACACATTCTAATACACGATTTCGTAGTTATACGGTGGAACAATAACTTGTGTTGGTTTATTTTGATCGCTTTCCACGTGAATACTCATCAGAGTCATCATCTGCGATCCCTGGGAATCTTCTAATGACAAATTAAGACTGAAGAAATATGAACTTAACACTGGCTAGCCATTACCAAATATTTCCATAAAAAAAGAGATTGTTACTGTTCTACACGGTAAAACAATGATATAATACTTGCCGAGCACATGGTTTGCGGAATTTGTAAATTATAAAATATTTTAATATAATTAAATTTGCTAAATAGCAATGGTGTAATGATAGGATAATTAATTCCAAAGCCAAACAGTTGTAACGCGTAACTCTAAAGGTGAGAGACAACGTCAACGGCAAAAGCCAAAAAACCCTGCTTGTTTCACAGTGGTCTCCAGTAAAACTTTCTAGACAGTTGCACGAGTAGCTGTTAACACCATCTACACATGATCCGCCATTATGACAAGTGCGGTTAGCACAGTCGTTTATATCTGTTAATGGGACATGGAACAAAGGAAGGAGATACATGGAAACGGAAAGATTCCTCTAAAATTAAAACTGTGTGTCATTGACGTTGTGAACAAAACAATGTGAAATACGCGATAGCATGTTATGTGTGTTTGGACTATACTGTCGACAACTGGTGAGTCTTAAACCAGTCAAAAACATATCATAGAGTAGGAAATACTATGGAAAT
>JAHPZR010003415.1:30000-47921 GCA_019787425.1 Platygyra sinensis | reverse complement strand
GTTTTATTAATATATTTTCAGTAGTAAGACTAGCAACCTTTGTGGCATTATAGGTGTTGAAAATGGAATCCCTAAGCAGGGTTCCCACTCCACTGATAAGAAATCAGTGGGTAAAAGGAAATGTTGTGTATGTGTGGGCGGGTATGTATATGTATAACAATAATCAAATGAAAATTAAATGTCAATGATTAATTGAGGGAGTGACTTCTGTAACACAGCACTCTCCAGCTCAATAACAGATTAGAAGGAGTAAAATGAAATGAAATAAAATAAAGAAATGTCAATAGGTTAACTGAAAGCAATCATAAGTGCTAAATGGTATGAAAAGTAAGGGTGAGAAACATTTTATTGTAAAAAGTAAGAAATAAAAAAATAATAATTAAAAATAAATGATCGATAAAAAAATAAAGAAAAACTTGTAAAAGTGTATTTAGGGCTATAGGTTTTGAAAAGGTATAAAGGTTTTTTGGAGTGAAATGTATACATTTAGGTTTGTGAAAAGGGTAAAATGGTTCATTAGGGCTAGCTGCAGGGCTTGGGAAAAGGGGTAAAGGGGTTTGGAATTAGGCAAAACAGCTTTCAGATAAGGGCAGGAAAAAATAAATAAATAAATAAAAAATAATAATAAAAAAAAAAAAAACAAAAAACAAAAAACAAAACAAACAAACAAATCAAAAACCAGAACAAAACAACATTAACACTCAAGTGTCATATCAAAGTAAATGTGAGCATGCAGTAAGGAAGGGGGGGGGGGGGGTTAAAATGTTGATACGGAAAGGAAAGCAAGGCGGTTGGGATGGGCCAGGGTGATAAATTTATAAGAGGGTGAAGGTAGAACAATTTAATCATTTTTTCATTTGATCACCTGGTAAGATTATATACCTAAGGAGTATGTGTGGTGGTTGCATAATTTAAAAACATAGTTACCTAGTATTGTGTACAATTTACAAGTGATTAAGAATTGATTGAAACTCTTCTTTCTCCATTTAGATATAGCCATAGGCTGTGGTGAAGGTCAAAATAGAACCATATGTGGCCTTTAGAACTGAGGTTTTGGACTATGAAGTTAATTTGTCTCACTCTCTTTTCTCCTTTGGTATGTGATGTCCAATGTTGTGAGGTTAGGATCCATTTTGCTATAATTTCCGGGGAGCAACCATTGCCAATGAAAAACAACAAAAGTCCAAAAGGGAGCCTTGGAAAAGTTGCAAAATTCCATACAAGAAAACTTTATAATTTTGTAGCATGTCTACTCAATTCATACAAACTCACTATGTTAGGTGATATTTGAAGAACTATCATTTTACTTCTATTCTTTATTTTGTACTTCTATTCTTGGTACGGTAAAGACTCTCAAATTTAATTGATCTTTCACTTGAATATCTCAGTTTTTCAAACAAACGGAACACAGCCATACTCTTTCCCAGTCCTCTCACGTTTCTGCGATGTATATGCATCATGTTCAACTGAACGCTTTTCTAAAATTTTCGATCTTTTTGTTCTCGAAAATGCCAAGATGCGAGTTAACAGCACAAATCGGATAAGGGAAATCAAAAACGAAATAAGTTTTGCAAAAAGGCATAGATCTAAAATTAATGGTCAGCTTTTTCGTCTCTAAAAGCACGTCGGCATCGCGTCTTGTGTTGGTGAAATCACGTGCAAAAATGGCTGCTGCAGGAACAATCCGTGTCTGAATGGAGGAACCTGCAATGAGATCTGTGAGCCCACCAGCGTTCGGTACAACTGTTCTTGTCCGCAACCGTTTGTTGGAAAACCGGCATTGCGAGATTCAGACGAGAAGTTGTCAAGACTACAAAGCAGCTGGGGTGGACAAGTCTGGATTGTACAAAATTATCGACAATACAAATCAAATCCTGCAAGTGTTCTGTGATTTTAATTCGGAGCCTGGGTTTGCGTGGAAATTAATCCAGTCATTTAGTTTGTCCAACAAGCACCTTTTTCAGGTAAATATCCTAAATATATTAGATGAGGGACGATATCTTCTGCCTGACGTATAACTTAAAACTAGAGGGCCTCTCGGCAAAAATATAAGGGACCTTAAGCAATGACGACGAGAACGTGGACGTCACCGACCGGAAGTCTGGAAAACGAACTTCGATGCTACAACGCATGCCCAATCGAGCTCGACTCGTCGTCCACACCTCGTTCAGGACGCCATTTGCCGCCATCTGCCGTCTTGTCGAGAACGTGAGTATGTTTTATTTGTTTTCTAATTTCTACATACGCATCTTAGGGATTTCTTCAATCTTAAGGGTCCGTTAGTGAATAAAAACAGTGTCGAAAGTAATTTGATCGTACCGTGATGAAAAAAAAACTTGTTTTCTTTCGAGTTTCAGGTAGAGCTTTACAGTATAAAGTGGAGAAAGCAATGGCGGATGATGAGAAAAGTATCGCAGGGTACGTAGTAGTGCTTTTATAAATACTAATCGCGGGAATTTCGTTATAGTTTTGTAATTTATACCAACTGGCATTTTTGAGAAGATTTCTGGGCTTTAGAAAAATTCGAACTGCTCGGATCGACTGCATGTAAACTTAGCTTAGCTCTGAATCACTGGAGATTGTTGTTAACACTGCAGAATAAACGTTAAATTGTTTTAGTGGGTAATTTTTGCATTTTCAAATTAGCAGAACGTTTGACATGTTTTAGCCTGCATTGATTATCAGCCGAAGAAAAGAAATAAAAGCAAAAATTAATTTTCAAATATTTACAGCTTTAAAGCGTTAAGCTTATAAATAAGCTTAAGTACTCAAAATTAAATTAATTTTACCATAGGATAAAGTCTATTGCATCAACACTAAGTAGAAGATGTAATTCTTTATGTAATAAAAATTTTGTTGTTTTCAGAAATTATGCCATGAAGTGGTCAGATGAACATGACCTTATGCTGTGTAGGGAGGTTCTTCTTCTGGAACCATTTAAGCACCCAAGACAAAGTAAAGAGAGAGGGGAAATCTGGGGTGAAATTGCAATAAGCTTAAATAGCATCAGTTCACCAAAATTTAAAGTTAGTAAGCGCTCTGTGAGGGACAGGCTTACTCTTTTGCTTGCCAAATACAAAGAAAAGATGAGAAAGGAAGAGCAAGGTTCTGACATTGCATGTGATGATGAAACAGAAATAGAGGTAGCATTGTCTGAAATCATAGAAAAAGAACAGGCAGCTGATTTAGAAAGGAAAGAAAATTCAAATACCCTTACGAAAAAGAATGAAAATGATAAGGCCTCTGCAGAAGAAAGTAGGTTAAAAGCCATGGAGCGCCTGCGACAAACCAAAAAGAGGAATGCTGATACAAGTTGCGATGAAGTTACTAAACGAAAAAGCAGAAGAAGTACTACTGAAGCCGTCCAACATCAAATGCTTATAGATCAGCAGAGACAGAACCAGCAACAATACCAGGATGTCTTGAAGATCATGGCTGAACAGCAGCACAGACAGGAACAGCAGCAGCAAAATTTTCAAATGCTTTTCTTGCAACAGCAACAGCAACAGAGTCAAATACTCATGGGTTTGCTGGAGAAAGTCGCGGCTAAGACCTCATGAGAGAAAGGTGAAAAAGCAGTTGAGAAAAGCAAATTGGACACTAGACTTGCTGTTGCACACTTGCAATCATGTTGTAGTTATCATTTTGTTAAGTGCTAGTGCTTAGAGGGTTTTTTTGACAGTGCCCGATGAGCTTGTTAGTTAACAAAGTTGAAATTTCTTCTACTAGATTTAGAAAGTTGTGTTGTTTTTCTATAGGAAAAGCTGGATTTGTTTTATTTTCCTCAGGACATAGAATGTTTACAGTGATCAAAGATATATAGTTGAAGCTAAAGTATTTTAAGTGAGCCTTTTCACTCCTACATTGTATGGGTTGGCAAGTTAAAAATTGAAACGGTCAACTTTCCAAGTTTCATTTTGTTAAAAAATATACTGAGAACAATTTAAACAGCAGGATTTGGAAGTACCTCTGGATAGCTTTTTATTGGAATAGCAATTAAAAATTAACAGGTTTAATAAACTGTGTGGTCTTGGAATATTTAACCATATTTCCTAGAGGGGGGTGGGGTGGTGTAACTTTAAATGTTTATAACATAATCTGTTTGTTAAGATATGATAACTTATGCTGAACAATGGAACTGTTATGATATTTTGAGTTCCAAATTTTCTAACTTTTTCTGAGGTTTATGTGGAAACATTCTCGTGTTACAATTTCTTGTCTATGTGACTTGGCATTTCCGTGGCAACAAAGCTTTGGCCAAATTTTAACATTTTTTTGTTTTATCTGCCTCTTGTCCTCGCATGTAAGCTGTTCTGAAGATAATGGCCCTTCCCCTTTTATAAATATATATTTTTATTTAAGAGGGTAGTGGTGAAAAACTTTGAGCCGAACCCCAGGCTCAAGAAAAACAAAAATGCCCAAGCTAACTTGGGCTAAAGGGCCATTATTTGTAGAAGAGGGTGGTGTGTTTTTACTTGTCTCTGCAGTGTGTGATATCCCCTCCCTACATTTAATATTTTGTGCCCCAATTAGTGAAAGTATTGTTCTAGAGTGGGCGGCTCAATACCAAAATAATCACTGGTGGTATTACCGTAAAGGCATGTTATGGCATTACGAAGCAGCGCACAGACAACGTACATTTTACCAACACTGCTAAGTCCGATCTTCAAATTCTTTTTATAGTCAAGAAATTTAAACGAATTGATGACATCCCCGAAAAGCCATTCCACTGAAATCCTTAAAGCGCTCATAGCTTCGTTATAATCCTGCATGAGGGGTGCAAGTGGGACGTGGCGAAACGGGGTCTGAAGATGCACACGGAGAGGGTACGCCAAATCTCCATAAATGCACATTGGTTGACCTGTTGGAGAAAAAGCGTGCCGTTGCAGGTCACGCAATAGTCCAGAATCTGCTAACATCCCTGCGTCGTGTTTACGCCCCTCTAAAAAGAAGGAAACAAAAATCAAAGGTGAGAATAGAATTTGCTTAGAAAGTTTACATAATACAAAAACAGAAATAAGAACTTTCTTAAAAAAAAAAAACTCGCCAACTGGTCCATATAAATTTCCAATGAGTCCATTTGGTAGAGACAACGATTGGAATTTCAAGGCGTGGACCCTCTTATGACCATTATAAACAATTCTCTGGCGTTCATCAGGTCTTGAAATGGGTCTGACAGTCCCATCGACGAAACCAAAGCAATTGTCGAGGGGAGCTCCTTGTCCTGATATAGCATCTGCATAACGCTGTAAAGCCCCGTGGTTAAGAAGATCTTGATTCCACTGAATTATAAGGTGCCCATGAACGTCGTAGATGTAGTCGATCACATCATTTGTGATCAGACTTATTACAGAAACTGGTCGGCCAAATCGCGGAATCATATCGCTGAGCCGACATGGGTAGGCAACTCTTTTGAGAAGCATACATAGCCCCTCTGTCTTCACAAATACTTCTCTGCTCACATCTCAGCACTGGTGGTAGTTGGAGTGCTGCAACCAGGCGAGCGAGGTCTTGCTTCTCGACACGAAACTCGACTCTGCATTCGGCGGAGTTCATAAAATCCAAATCGAATCGCTCGTAGTTTCCATGGGGAAATTCGGGATTTTTTGTTTTGAAAGTATCGTACAGCAGTAAAAACTCTTCATCTGGGACAATGTTATCGCCATAAAGAAGTATAAGCAGGTCACGAAATTCTTTAAAAGACATTTTCCTGTTGACTGCCACAGAAAGCTGCAGTAAAAGACTCGTCCACGTAACCGGTGTGCTAAAGTATTTATGTTTCCCGCCGCGGACGACCGCCCCGTCCCAGGCTTCAATCGGTCATAAACTTCGTCGTCCACGTTCTCGTCGTCATTGCTAAAGGTCCCTATTACTGTGAACAGTGGAAACATTCGAGAACTCTTTCCAAAAGAAAGAAATGCTTATTCGTTCCGTGGACAAAGTGGCAAACTTTCGGGGATAATGAACATTGTAAGACAGTCACACATCACAGACAACATCAAGTTAAAAAACTATGCCTAGGTTTCTCATTCAATTTGGATTTTTAGACTAAGTTTTGGTGACGTCGACTGAAGGCGGCAGGCGATTATAACAAATGCAAGGACGATTGGTTTAAAAAACACGGTTTAAAGCTGTACTTAAACCAATACGTCTTGTGAAAATTTGAGCTGAGCCGTCAAAAGTAATCATGTCGTTATCTTCTCTAGCATCTTTCTTTTCTCTCAGGGTGACGTTGTCTTTTACGATTACCTGGATTCAAATGCGGTCAGCAGCAATTCCCCAAACTGCCAGGCGTACCTGATTAAACGGGATTACCTTGTTTGGCTCAGAGATCACTCGACTCACTGGCGAGCTACTTGCCGATACAACACAGACGGAACGGTATATACAGATTACCTGCGAGCCTCATTTGAAGACTTCGACATCGTCAGAGTAACACCCACGTTGGCAAGCGGCTGCCAAAAGTACGAGTTTGTCAACATCCGGGGAAATGAATGTGCTAATTGCAAGGCAGCCACCTGGTACCTAAAAGGCGTTTTCCCTCTGCACTTGGACAATTCACAAAGCTATGGTTGCGATTTCGATGGAAGTCAGAGTGGTGATGCGGTGGCAAGTGAGGACAATTTTGGACTTTATGATGATGTAAATTCGAAATGTCATTGTACCTCAAGCTCAGAAGCAACCACTCAGTTTTAGTTTGGGAGCAAGTGATTTCACAAACGCGGAACAATGAATATCTCGTTTTGCTAGTTTTCTTTCTTTCTTTCTTTCTTTCTATCTTTCTTTCTTTCTTTCTTTCTTTCTTTCTTTCTTTCTTTCTTTCTTTCTTTCTTCCTTCCATTCTTTCTTTCTTTCCAGACGTAGCTCTGTGGTATTCTTAAAACTGAAAATTCAAAATGGCCGACTAAGAGTCACACTTAAATGACTCGAGTGTCTCAGCTTGTTAAGCAGGTCGTTCAGATCGTTTGAGGGTAACCGCAGAGGCACTGAGCAAGACTTATTACTCCAGCGAAAGCGGCAAATTCAAAGGAACTCAAAGTGCAGTTTAATGCAGCTGAAAAAAGCGAAAAAAGTCCACGGCACAGCCCATCTAAATGTAAGTGCTTGGGATAGATTAAATGGGTTAAAAGGAGAGCAATTTACTGTGGTGTCGGGTAAAACCCAGATCTGACGCTTGCAAGGAATCCGTGTCCAAAAAAAGTTTCTGTTGTAAAGCACATTGCACCCAGGAAAGACACTTAAAATCAAAGAAAGCTAATGAAAAAAAGGAAGAAAAGAGATCAGAGTATACATTTTTTTGGTCTTTATCTGAGGACGAAGTTATTAAGCAATGCTGGTTACGCCGTAAAATTGTACAAAACGCTCAGACATCTTACTCTTTTATTGTACAATTTTGCATATTTTTTATTTGAAAGGAAGGAAGCAACACTTTTTTAGCAACTTTCTTTCCAAAAGTAACTTTTGACGTTTTTGGAACAACTTGTGAGCCACCTTTTGCTAAATCTCGAGCAACTTGTGGAAAGCCCTAATAATTCTTAATTTTACGTAGCGTAGAGCTCATGTCAAGGCTGGGTGACTTTTTTGTAGGAATCCAGATGTAAATATCAGTGATTTGCAGCGTTTTCGTTAAGGATAAAAAGCTTGACTCTGTAACGCGATAGATACTTCTGTTAACGTCCCGGAAAAAATCGTGACAACAAATTCCAGATGATTTTGTCCACTTCTGTCTTGCTTTCGAGATACGTTTGCTGAGGGTCTGGATGGGGTTAACTGACAACTGACAAATGGCCAAAATTTTAACTGACAACTGACATTTGTAGAGGGTTTTACTGACAACTGACAAAAGATCTTATTGCCCTAAATATCCTTCAAAACCCGTTGTAAATAACATGTTTTACTCTTTTCGTCAAACAAATGCGCATTTTATATTAAATCTTAGCAGCAGGACGCTTGAGTGTCAGATTTCGTTAATAATTTACTGTATGACCCATGTACATCAGGGTCATTTCAACTATGATCTCGAATTTACACAACGATGGCGACAATGCTCTTACCGCGTTAATTCAAATACGGCATTCGAAAGAGATAGAAGCAGTATTCCGATAAATGACTTAAATACAGTACATGCATGCTACTAAGAAGCACCTTGTTCAATTCCTTGGTCTGACGAAACTAACAATTAAATACGGCCTTGGAGATTTCGATATAAAGCTTTATCGGATGGCACCGAAACCGGGCGGGAAAAGTAATAACTACGCCATCACAACGGACGACCAGTGGAAGCTGGAGCTTCCAAGTATGCTGGATGACTCAGGAAGCGAAATGAACAGTATGTATTCTTGGTGCTTGTGTATTTGTTTTATGTAGTGGTGTATAAGCATGCAAGTTAGTCCGGGAAACCTTCTGGGAACTGCTACGCTTTCAGAATTTGTTTCAGAATTATTTTCGCTCTTGTTTTCACGTAATGCACTATGTAACATTTATTTGTCTTGAAATTATTTATGTTATAATCAGTGGCCTAAATGTATGACTTCATTTTGTAGCTTTGCGGCAGCGATGCGAACCACCGCGTGTGTTTGTTTCTCAACACCTTTCCTGAGACGATCGTTACACGTAAGATTTTCGTGGTGTCGGTGGATCGTATGTAAATTCATACATTAAGGTGATTCCCTAGTAAAAGAACCCTCCAGAGATTTCCTATGAAACTTGGTATGCTGTTGTTATAAGACAACGACATATTAAAAAACGTAATAAAAAGAGGGGGTCACCGTGCTTGTTTTTACGCCACAATGCTGACAAATACGGTTATTAAGGTGACTTTTGGAGATCTCTCCAATGCGGTCTGTTATGTTGCACAGGGTTCTACTTCCTTTGATTGTTTATTCATCTACGTCCCAGAAAAAAATGTCTTTAAATACAACTTGCATTATTAATTAATATTTTTATCCTTTAAAGGAAACATAATTTGGACTTACTCTGTTCCCGGCGTAGTCAATCGAACGAAACCGAACCAAAAACCAATCGAACCCAATCGTTCGATCGGAGTTCGATTGGTTCGGCAATCGAACATAATCGAACTGGAACTTTTTTGTGAGTTCGATTATGTTCGATTCTTGAACTGTTCGATTACCGAGCTTACGTTCGATTGGCAAAATTTTTTTGCGAGTTCGATTAAATTCGATTACCGAACCCAATCAAACCCAATCGAGCGATTGGGTTCGATTGGGTTCGATTGACGTTCGATTGACTACGTTGGGTCTGTTGGGCCCGTTATGTCTCTCTCGGTAGCATTTATTTCATTTACCAAAAAAGTAGCCATAGATTTCTGACAATTTTTTTCTCAGTTATTGAGGATATTGTTGTCATTAAATTTATAAAATAAAAAGTGGGGATCACCGTGCACGTTCAAGAGAAAAATAGCATTTATCTCGCTATCGAGCATAGTTTGAGGGAATTGTACGTGCACGCGCTCATGTGCGCGCGCTAATGACGCAAAAATCGTAGGCAGTAGGGATGCGCGATGCAAAACTCGGGAATCACCTTAAAATACGCAGTACACCAGCTAAAAACAAAACATTATAGAAATCAAACACTTCACCCCGTCAAATGGAATATAAATTCACTGATGATTGTATATGTCGACCAAGTCACTGGGCTTATTTCCTGCTAGTCTGTTCACAGACCTTCTATTTTGTCTAGAGTTCGTCGAGATCACAAACAAAATAGAAACCGTGGGGGATTTGAAAGCGTGCGAACGTAAAGGGGTGGCCGTGGGGAAAGACAAATATATTATTTTCTGCGCCCGCTTTGCGGCCACTGTCACCCTCCACGCTCGCTATCGCGCGCTCGTTCTCGCGCGCTCGAAGAAAATACCTCTTTGCAAAAAAAAAACCGTCTGTAATGAATTCAACTCTAAATTTGAAAAAAAAAAAGGTTATTAGTGTAGCAATTTTCGAAGTAGTGATACAATTGACATTTAATGTGCTTTTTGAGCGAAATTTTGGGTAAAAAAGAAGTAAGTACCTAATTAATTATTAACAGTCAATTAACTGACAACTGACAAATGGCCTTAAATTTAACTGACAACTGACAAATGACCAAAATTTTAACTGACAACTGACATTTGTACCCCCCATCCAGACCCTCTTTGCTCGTTGCATTCCCGTACAAAAAAGCTTTTGCTCATTCTTGCCGCGCGGAACACCTGCTACAAAGGCTAACGAGATATGGCAAGCTGCTCTGCCGTAAATACTTCGTGAAATATTATCTAAAGAATATCATGTGTTAAGTTTGTCATTTAAAATTCTCTAAAATAGATTGAGTCAAATAGAAAGTGTATGTTTAGTTTACTTAGTTGATTATTTGGATCATATTTTTGATGAAATAATTGCCTAAGTTTACAAAAACACAGAAATAAAAGTTTGAATTTATACAGTAATGTTCAATTGTTTTCAGTCAGCAGAAATTAACGAAAACGGGGGCACCTTTAGTGATAACTTACTATTCTTAGTTTAAAATCAATTATATATACCCTCCACTCGGCATCCAACCCAACCCCCACCTCGTTCCCAGGGTGGCTCTTCCTTTTATTTTAAGTAGAGGAGTGTGGGGTGAGGGTTACATTTATTTTAAGTAGAGGGGTGTGGGGTGAGGGTTACCCAACCTCGTTCCCAGGGTCTCTCATCTTACCGCCCCCCTGGGGCTCCAGAACACGGGAGAAAGAGAGACTCTAGGAACGAGGTTGATCCAACCCATCCCAGTTACATCATTCGTGTTGTTTACTTTATGTAGAAATTTTTAGCATAGTATTTGTAATGTTCAAATGACAGAATGGGAAGGTATAGATGTCATTTGGCAGCTTGAAATGACCGTGGCGTCAGCTTTTAATTGGTCAGTTCACTACTCACCGTTCATGATTAATATATAGATTTAGGCCAGCCTAAAAGCGTAGCTCCTTGGCCGGGTTGTTCAGTGCTCGATTGAGCTAACCCAGGAAAAGGTAGAATGTTGATTGAGTTTTCTAACTTTGCGGTGAGGTTTTTTGTTTACTGTTTGGCTTTCTGTTTTGAGTTTAATAATCACCATATACTCAAAACAAAGCAGCAGAAAACATTTATTCCGTGGGATGCCTGTGGCAGGCCACGGTAAGTTTTCGGGTGAATTTCTTTTTCATCGTCGACGCAAAACGGCAAATTTGATTGACAGCTGAAACTATCTTTATTTCCAAACAATCTGCGATCAGTCTCGCAAGGACTGTAATTTCCAAGCATAATTTCTGCGATTCGGGCAAGGAACATTTCGCGATTCTGCGATCCTGGCAAGGAGAGGAAATAAACAGGAACAGAAGGTAAGACATTTTAGAAGGCATTTCGACATTGTGTATTGAATTGAACATCATCCGTTCCGTAATTACGCACTGGCATCGAAGTCATTGTTCACTGAGCCTGCCAAACGAACCAACGAGTTCAGGCACCAAACCTGAGTGGCGGTTCATTCGGCTAACGTCCCTAACTGCGTAGTCTAAACATTAACAAGATGTTTTTAAGGAACTTTGAAACACGATATTCATTGCATCAGTGTACATGTATTCACGACAAATCAAGAAGTCCATCACGGAAAATATCGACACCAACCAATTCAAAAATTGGCTCAAATATATGTTAGTTTGCAATTGAAGATATTTCAGCCTCGCGAGTTTTACTCTAGCTATCGAAATTTTCCCAGTTAAATCCGTGAGTCTACAATCATGCTACGTGATGTGTAAAGTTTTGTGTATCTTGCCGAAGGATTCTTGCTGACATTGAGCTTACCTGTTTACCAGAACGCACATGTAAATAGTGTTTCCGAAAAGGTTTATTCCATTCGATGTTATTTATTTCCAGTGTTCCACTGTTAAGATTTAAAAATAAAAAGGGACATAGGTGTTCAGGAGAATTCCTCATACTTCTGATGGATGGAAACTTTAATCCTTTCGCTATCTTGAATAAACAAGGACGGGAATAAACAAGAACACATTATCTATACCAGTTGCGTTACGGTGCGTTACGTTTGTCTCTCACACAAGTGATGAGCCTACTTCAGTTCTTTTCTCGTACAAAAGAGCTTCTAATTATATAACAGACAATAGGTATTTTAGCCTGTTAATGTTTTGGCAGATTCGTTACGTTCATTGACGGCAACACAGCCCTTCACAATATTTTAGTCTTCAAATTAGTAAAACGTTGCGTTACCATTCATGTCTAAAGATTTTCTGCAGTTCTCGCGATCTTAAAATAACAGATCTAGCCTCAAAACAAATTCCATTTTTCACGTTGCAATATTACTTCTGCCAGTGATTTTCCGCCGGCCTACGCCATTTACTACTTCAAGCACAGTGACAATTTCTTCAACACTTTCTTCAGTGATTTTTATGGCCGATCTAACTGATTAATCCGGCGTGGCAATTAACTTAACTTCACAATTCATTCCAATGCTGCGCTCCCTAGCCCAAGCATCCCACGGAATCGCCTTTTGGCGTCTTGTTTATCTTTTTTTCAGCTCGTGAGCGGGCGGAATTCAACAAATCCTGCAATCTGATTGGTTCCTGGCGCGGGCGGAATTCTCTCATACGGACCGCAACAGCGAGCGGAATCCATCGAGCTGATCTATTCTCGTGAATGAATTGGCGGTTATCGTCAATCTTTCGCCCTTTTTACACTTCCATAGACGATTAATCAACGCGTGCTTATCTCTATTCACCTTTAGATGGCAAGGAAAGTTACTGTAAGTAAATTCAAATGAATTTTTTGAAGTTGTGAGAATTTGTTTGGCTGTTTGTCGCTCGGCGCTGTAATGCTGTGCAATGGCGCGTAATCCTGTGTGTCTCTCTGCTGTCTCTGTACAAATTTAAGTGAAAACTGAGTCAATTTCAGTCGAGTTTCGCTCTGTAAACGTTGTTGTATTTGAGAGAATATCTGTGGAGCACACTTACCGAATTTCTTCGCTATCTACTACTCAATTTACGGTAGAAAAGTTTAATTCAGACGAGATCGACAAAAGCTGTTTGTAATCATGACAACTTCAAACTTTGCACGACATTTCACACCGGGAAAACAGTTTTGGAGACCTTAACTAGGCAACTAAATGCATTAACATAAGGTAGTTCGAAATAAATCTGTTCTTTAATACATCTTTCTTCGTATAGTATTTGATTTACTCGCTCGTTAGATCAGTTTTGCGAATGGTTTTTAGACGGCGTGTAAGCCGATTCAATAGCAAAGTTGGGTAAACAAAACCACTTGTAAGCCAGTTTACGGCAAGAAGAAAAAGATAAAAATGTTATTGGCCGGCTTGGGGTCGGTCCATATAGGGAAAAACTGTGACCTCGGGCTTGAAAATGCTGCCCTCGGCCTGCGGCCTCCGGCAGCATTTTCAAGACCTCGGTCACAGTTTTTCCCTATACGGACCTCCCAGACGGCCAATAACATATATATACAAGAAAAAAATATAATTCGAGTAAACTTTAATCCTGGGCTAGCGTTAACAGGCTTCTAAACAATCCTGTACAGTTTTCAATAAGTTAACCTGACATGAGCCCGTGATCCAATCGAAAACCGGCTCTTGGTCAGCGGTCAATTTAAAAAAACAAGTGACCTCGATGAGTTGTACACTTGAGCCTGCGATATGGTCACGTGATACTGGACAGCAGATACCTAGTTTTGACAGGTGTCAATTGATCATAACATGGATGTCCAATCTCAAAGAAGTACACGGTAAACCAAGGCTGCATGTCTCTATCAACCTAATTGCTGGTTTTCACATGACGTCACTAAATTTCAAACTTCAGAAATATTGATCCTCCTGAAATGTTACTTTCATGCTGTATAAGAGCAGCTCAAAACTAATATTCATACATATTTTCACTCCGAATGGGTTCTTGGTTTAGTGATAGACTACGCTTGAATTTCTAAGCTTTTGCGTGACGTGACATTTACATGACGGGCAAGAGAGCTGTTTTGTTGGTTTAAAAGGTGACTTATTTCGGGGAATTCGGCTATCTGAACAGTTCTTGTATTAGAATAAAGTACTATTGTTACTTTTTTGAGTTATTCGAGAGATAAATTCACTCTTTCGTAGCAAAACTCAGTGACAGATGTTTCTGCTGGTTTCCGGCCGCCATGTTGGTGCCAATGTACATGGGCACCAGCATGGCGTCTCCATACAAATCTCTATAAATTTGGGGAAAACGTTTCTTCGCATATCTTCCATGAGAAAAATTGCTGTGACCTGAATCTTGGCGAGAGTCTTTGCATATGTACCTTCTTTCTATTTCCAGATTCTGGACTTAATCTATTGAACGGTTTTGATTTTTTTGATTTTGATCTATTTTGAATGGCGTGACACTGAAAACCAGCAATATTTGGAGTATGGCCGCCATTTTGCGCGACTCCGTCGCCGTCGTGGTCGTGGGTACGCGCCAACGAGCTATGCCGCTGGCCATCATAACCATTAGAAAATCAACTCATGGGATTCCTTTTCTTTCCTATATGAGTATGGGGCTCCGCTTGGGCGCAGAGCTCCGCTATGAATTTGACCCACGGTAAGCGACATTTTAGGTCAATTTTCACATATCAGTAAATACTAAGTCCTAACCAACCAGCGTTCGGTACAACGGTTCTTGTCAGGTTTATTACATTTGTCTTCTGGTTGACTTATAGTGGGTGTCTATGAAAACGTCACTGTACGTAGGAAGAGGTAACATGCAAGAAATTCTGTCAAGGGAAATCCTCACGATGTTTCATATACATTAGGTTGTAGCACACTAATGAACTAGGAATATGGCATTGTCGTGTACTGCCAAATGCCAAGGGTTATCATGTTATGCATCATTTCCGAGTTGACTCATAGAAGTCTTTGATTAGAACAAACGATAAACTTTCTCTATGCAAGAAAATTATCGTAGTGGCAATTATATTAAGCTATTTCATTCTCTCCAGGTTTAGCAACTATTTAAATTATTTTTGATTAATTTGGAGATGTTGACTGAGACCTTTTAGTGATTATAATAATTGCATATAGTTTACCTTAAGTTTGATTAAACAAAGAAAACCATTGAAAGAATGCTTGAAAAAGACGACCATTCAAGCAAAATGTGAAATGATCGTTTTGTTATCAACAGCCTTGCTTACAGCTGGCGCACCTGAAACTTGAATTGGCCAATCAGAATTCAGCAGGCGGGAAAAACTTTACGGATCTGGGCAACTACGCACCTACCCCTCCCCTAACCCAACATGTTATAATGAGTTAATAAGTTAGTATTACTGTTGGGTTAGGGGAGGGGTAGGTGTGCTGTTGCCCAGATACTGATATTGATCCAACTTTACTGTCCTGACATCAGTGCAAATTAACAGGAAATCGGGTAACGTTTCACACTGGAGTTGGCATTAATTTTTCACGAAAAGGGATTATAATTCCCAAAACCATATCAAATTGTAAAAAGTGAAAAATATGAAACATCTCGTGCCTTCGAGCTGTTCTTGTCCACCACAGTTCAATTTTAAATCCTCTTCATGTTTTAATTTTCACTTCGCATTAAATTCTGTTCTCCCTCTTTACCTGAGGTTGACGTTAGTGTTGTACAAAGGCGAATCGTTACTGACGTCACGGACTATATGCAATTTTAAAAAGAGGGTATACGTGAAGGCTGTCAATTGACAAAAACCGAAAACCAAACAAAAAATTGCAGAAAACCTGCAAACCGCACAGAGCACCAAAACCGAAAAACCGCGATTTTAAAAGCAAAAACGAGAAACCGAACCAAAAATTGGCCAAATCCGCAAAACCGAAACTCCCAACGTCCCCCTTCTTTTTGCACTACGCGTAAGCGTATTTGAAACGTCAATGATGGCGGTTTTTCGGATTCTTTTGCCCAATGCATTTTACGATTCTCTGGTTTTGCCAAGGAAGTTACACCTCGCAGTCACGCTAAAACTGTAATTCCAAGGGACCACTTACAGTTAGAGGAATCCATGACAAGCCTGACCTCTTAAGCAGCCGTTATTTGGGTCGTAACGGCTGCCAAGCAACCCAAAGGACGCACACGGGTTACTTTTTGCTGGGTATGTGCCGCTGGCCTCTCAGAACCCCTGCTTCATTATAGTCTATTCTGTGGTAAATTATAGACTCCATCTTAGTCACTTTTGGGAAAATATGTTCAATTCATCTTAAAACTGAGCTATGAAACCACTCAGTCGAGGGCAGGTCAATTTGTTGGGCTCATGCGTCCCCGTGAAAGAAATGATCAATAAAAGAAATTCTTGAATTTATCTCTAAACTGCACTTCACAAGCATAAATTTATTTCATTCATCAATTCCGCCTTTCATGGTTAAAATATGTTCGTAGAGGACTGCACTGGCATCGCAGAGGTCTATGGGTTGGAACCGTGTTTTAGTCACCTGAGTTTATCGAGAGAATTGCTTAAATTGTCCAGCAAGTGTGAGGATCATTTCTTCAATTCGTGAAGGTGAATGTCACTTAAAGACGTTGAGTCTTTGAATTGAATCTTCTGAAAGCTAAATCCATCTCCTTCTAAACGAGAGCATTTAGCATCAGTCGTGTCTGAACCTAAACCTATACTCAAGACACGTGAGGGTGATGAGGGTGGCCAAGAGTTTATGCGTGACCAGGGGCGTAGTCACGATTTTTCAAAGGGGAGAGTGGGGTCAAACAGTGACCAAACAGAGAGTACTCCCTTTTTCGCGACCTGAATATTGTAGGCTATTTGCTTCAAAAAGGCTTAAAAGGAGGGTCACGGGCATCCCAGGACCCCCTAGCTAAGCTCTTGGTAACGTGTGATTCAGAAGGCTACAATACGAAGAGTGAATTTCACTTAAAGAGCATGCAGACTGTTTCGTGAATTTGTGAATGTAAGTGAGACGAGATTTGCCTTCTTTGGTTTCGTGAAAGCCGAAGGATTTCCCAGATTTGATGGAGTTTTCTTAGGCGTCAATTCTAGAAATAACCAATGCCTTTGGCGGTAGATGCATTCGCTATCAAAGTTCTTTTTTCTTATTATGTTACCGAGTCTAGCGGATAAGCAAGTATCTCACAATCTTTTCAGAAGAAAAAAAATCAACATTTCGATTAATGACAGCAACAGGATAATTTTACAAAACCACGGTAGCTGAATATACCGGGTTAAAGTAAATCCCCCGACACTTGAAGCATTACTCCTGAAATCATGACTAGATAGATAGATACTTTGTTTAGACAATAAAATCCTAAAGCGACACTTATTTACAGTATTAATGAGGCTGTGTATTAAAAGTAAAAATCCGCAAAAAACAGTAAAGATAAGAAAGATACTATAAATTACAATGATTAGAGTACTGTAGAAAGATAATGATTATAATAGTGAACGATAATACCTAATTATATCTAAATTTCAACAATTAGATTAAAATCTGGACGCATCTCTCTAATAACTGGTATTGAAAGACCTAGGCTCTTACTTCGTGTAGAAGACACAGCTGACGTACAACAATAGAAGACAAAAGGACAAAAGAACGAGGAAAACAATGGAGACAATAGGTTTGTTAAGCGGCGTTCTTTTGTTTAGTGTACTGTGTCTTCTACCCGAAGTAAGAGCCAAGACCTAACGGATGGAAGTATTTAATAATGACACTAAGGCTATTATATTGTATTGCAGCTGAATAAGTGGATGATCCATATAGCCAGATTTAGAAGTTATGTTTACCATGTTTGAGTTTTTCTCGTAAGATCATTGCATATCGGAATTCCGGGAAAATAAGTCACGAGGATAAAACGAACACGGGTTCGCAGATACGTGGCTTCCAAGTAACTGACTATGGCCTAAACGTTTACTTCCTTCATTGTTTTATCTCACTGCCACTCAAAGATTTTCCCTAAATCCAGGTATTCT
>JAHPZR010003415.1:0-17500 GCA_019787425.1 Platygyra sinensis | reverse complement strand
GTTATACGATCGGACTTTGAGAAGATTTTCACATCTTTAGTTTCCATAAATTTCTTTTTAATGCTATTTTTGCTGCCACAACATAATATTTTGGACGTTGTAACATCGTCTTCCTAGGGTGTCATGGAGCATGCTCTCCCAGGAAATTAATAAAAGAAATTAATTATACACCTGAGAAATTCAGGTGACATCACTGGGATTCGAAACCATGACCTCTGCTATGCCTGTGCTGTGCTCTGATTTATGAAGCCACTTAGTCGAGATCAGGTCAACTTGTTGGTCTCTTGTGTTCCTGATGTGAAAGAAATGATAAATGAAACAAATGCTCGTGAAGTGCGGTTTAACTCACCTGAATTTTTAAGGTGCATATATACGAGACAATTGCCTAAACTGTGAAGCAAATGCAAGGCTTAATATTTCTTCGATTCATCTCTGAACCGAACTTTACAAGAGAACATAAGACGTAATTTGATTGTGTGAGGCTCACGCTAAATAGGGGGACTTGAGAGTTCACACTAGAACACGTCTGCCCCACCGAGAGTAACCATGCAGAATACCTGGATTTAGGGAAAATCTTTGAGTGGCAGTGAGATAAAACAATGAAGGAAGTAAACGTTTAGGCCATAGTCAGTTACTTGGAAGCCACGTATCTGCGAACCCGTGTTCGTTTTATCCTCGTGACTTATTTTCCCGGAATTCCGATATGCAATGATCTTACGAGAAAAACTCAAACATGGTAAACATAACTTCTAAATCTGGCTATATGGATCATCCACTTATTCAGCTGCAATACAATATAATAGCCTTAGTGTCATTATTAAATACTTCCATCCGTTAGGTCTTGGCTCTTACTTCGGGTAGAAGACACAGTACACTAAACAAAAGAACGCCGCTTAACAAACCTATTGTCTCCATTGTTTTCCTCGTTCTTTTGTCCTTTTGTCTTCTATTGTTGTACGTCAGCTGTGTCTTCTACACGAAGTAAGAGCCTAGGTCTTTCAATACCAGTTATTAGAGAGATGCGTCCAGATTTTAATCTAATTGTTGAAATTTAGATATAATTAGGTATTATCGTTCACTATTATAATCATTATCTTTCTACAGTACTCTAATCATTGTAATTTATAGTATCTTTCTTATCTTTACTGTTTTTTGCGGATTTTTACTTTTAATACACAGCCTCATTAATACTGTAAATAAGTGTCGCTTTAGGATTTTATTGTCTAAACAAAGTATCTATCTATCTAGTCATGATTTCAGGAGTAATGCTTCAAGTGTCGGGGGATTTACTTTAACCCGGTATATTCAGCTACCGTGGTTTTGTAAAATTATCCTGTTGCTGTCATTAATCGAAATGTTGATTTTTTTTCTTCTGAAAAGATTGTGAGATACTTGCTTATCCGCTAGACTCGGTAACATAATAAGAAAAAAGAACTTTGATAGCGAATGCATCTACCGCCAAAGGCATTGGTTATTTCTAGAATTGACGCCTAAGAAAACTCCATCAAATCTGGGAAATCCTTCGGCTTTCACGAAACCAAAGAAGGCAAATCTCGTCTCACTTACATTCACAAATTCACGAAACAGTCTGCATGCTCTTTAAGTGAAATTCACTCTTCGTATTGTAGCCTTCTGAATCACACGTTACCAAGAGCTTAGCTAGGGGGTCCTGGGATGCCCGTGACCCTCCTTTTAAGCCTTTTTGAAGCAAATAGCCTACAATATTCAGGTCGCGAAAAAGGGAGTACTCTCTGTTTGGTCACTGTTTGACCCCACTCTCCCCTTTGAAAAATCGTGACTACGCCCCTGGTCACGCATAAACTCTTGGCCACCCTCATCACCCTCACGTGTCTTGAGTATAGGTTTAGGTTCAGACACGACTGATGCTAAATGCTCTCGTTTAGAAGGAGATGGATTTAGCTTTCAGAAGATTCAATTCAAAGACTCAACGTCTTTAAGTGACATTCACCTTCACGAATTGAAGAAATGATCCTCACACTTGCTGGACAATTTAAGCAATTCTCTCGATAAACTCAGGTGACTAAAACACGGTTCCAACCCATAGACCTCTGCGATGCCAGTGCAGTCCTCTACGAACATATTTTAACCATGAAAGGCGGAATTGATGAATGAAATAAATTTATGCTTGTGAAGTGCAGTTTAGAGATAAATTCAAGAATTTCTTTTATTGATCATTTCTTTCACGGGGACGCATGAGCCCAACAAATTGACCTGCCCTCGACTGAGTGGTTTCATAGCTCAGTTTTAAGATGAATTGAACATATTTTCCCAAAAGTGACTAAGATGGAGTCTATAATTTACCACAGAATAGACTATAATGAAGCAGGGGTTCTGAGAGGCCAGCGGCACATACCCAGCAAAAAGTAACCCGTGTGCGTCCTTTGGGTTGCTTGGCAGCCGTTACGACCCAAATAACGGCTGCTTAAGAGGTCAGGCTTGTCATGGATTCCTCTAACTGTAAGTGGTCCCTTGGAATTACAGTTTTAGCGTGACTGCGAGGTGTAACTTCCTTGGCAAAACCAGAGAATCGTAAAATGCATTGGGCAAAAGAATCCGAAAAACCGCCATCATTGACGTTTCAAATACGCTTACGCGTAGTGCAAAAAGAAGGGGGACGTTGGGAGTTTCGGTTTTGCGGATTTGGCCAATTTTTGGTTCGGTTTCTCGTTTTTGCTTTTAAAATCGCGGTTTTTCGGTTTTGGTGCTCTGTGCGGTTTGCAGGTTTTCTGCAATTTTTTGTTTGGTTTTCGGTTTTTGTCAATTGACAGCCTTCACGTATACCCTCTTTTTAAAATTGCATATAGTCCGTGACGTCAGTAACGATTCGCCTTTGTACAACACTAACGTCAACCTCAGGTAAAGAGGGAGAACAGAATTTAATGCGAAGTGAAAATTAAAACATGAAGAGGATTTAAAATTGAACTGTGGTGGACAAGAACAGCTCGAAGGCACGAGATGTTTCATATTTTTCACTTTTTACAATTTGATATGGTTTTGGGAATTATAATCCCTTTTCGTGAAAAATTAATGCCAACTCCAGTGTGAAACGTTACCCGATTTCCTGTTAATTTGCACTGATGTCAGGACAGTAAAGTTGGATCAATATCAGTATCTGGGCAACAGCACACCTACCCCTCCCCTAACCCAACAGTAATACTAACTTATTAACTCATTATAACATGTTGGGTTAGGGGAGGGGTAGGTGCGTAGTTGCCCAGATCCGTAAAGTTTTTCCCGCCTGCTGAATTCTGATTGGCCAATTCAAGTTTCAGGTGCGCCAGCTGTAAGCAAGGCTGTTGATAACAAAACGATCATTTCACATTTTGCTTGAATGGTCGTCTTTTTCAAGCATTCTTTCAATGGTTTTCTTTGTTTAATCAAACTTAAGGTAAACTATATGCAATTATTATAATCACTAAAAGGTCTCAGTCAACATCTCCAAATTAATCAAAAATAATTTAAATAGTTGCTAAACCTGGAGAGAATGAAATAGCTTAATATAATTGCCACTACGATAATTTTCTTGCATAGAGAAAGTTTATCGTTTGTTCTAATCAAAGACTTCTATGAGTCAACTCGGAAATGATGCATAACATGATAACCCTTGGCATTTGGCAGTACACGACAATGCCATATTCCTAGTTCATTAGTGTGCTACAACCTAATGTATATGAAACATCGTGAGGATTTCCCTTGACAGAATTTCTTGCATGTTACCTCTTCCTACGTACAGTGACGTTTTCATAGACACCCACTATAAGTCAACCAGAAGACAAATGTAATAAACCTGACAAGAACCGTTGTACCGAACGCTGGTTGGTTAGGACTTAGTATTTACTGATATGTGAAAATTGACCTAAAATGTCGCTTACCGTGGGTCAAATTCATAGCGGAGCTCTGCGCCCAAGCGGAGCCCCATACTCATATAGGAAAGAAAAGGAATCCCATGAGTTGATTTTCTAATGGTTATGATGGCCAGCGGCATAGCTCGTTGGCGCGTACCCACGACCACGACGGCGACGGAGTCGCGCAAAATGGCGGCCATACTCCAAATATTGCTGGTTTTCAGTGTCACGCCATTCAAAATAGATCAAAATCAAAAAAATCAAAACCGTTCAATAGATTAAGTCCAGAATCTGGAAATAGAAAGAAGGTACATATGCAAAGACTCTCGCCAAGATTCAGGTCACAGCAATTTTTCTCATGGAAGATATGCGAAGAAACGTTTTCCCCAAATTTATAGAGATTTGTATGGAGACGCCATGCTGGTGCCCATGTACATTGGCACCAACATGGCGGCCGGAAACCAGCAGAAACATCTGTCACTGAGTTTTGCTACGAAAGAGTGAATTTATCTCTCGAATAACTCAAAAAAGTAACAATAGTACTTTATTCTAATACAAGAACTGTTCAGATAGCCGAATTCCCCGAAATAAGTCACCTTTTAAACCAACAAAACAGCTCTCTTGCCCGTCATGTAAATGTCACGTCACGCAAAAGCTTAGAAATTCAAGCGTAGTCTATCACTAAACCAAGAACCCATTCGGAGTGAAAATATGTATGAATATTAGTTTTGAGCTGCTCTTATACAGCATGAAAGTAACATTTCAGGAGGATCAATATTTCTGAAGTTTGAAATTTAGTGACGTCATGTGAAAACCAGCAATTAGGTTGATAGAGACATGCAGCCTTGGTTTACCGTGTACTTCTTTGAGATTGGACATCCATGTTATGATCAATTGACACCTGTCAAAACTAGGTATCTGCTGTCCAGTATCACGTGACCATATCGCAGGCTCAAGTGTACAACTCATCGAGGTCACTTGTTTTTTTAAATTGACCGCTGACCAAGAGCCGGTTTTCGATTGGATCACGGGCTCATGTCAGGTTAACTTATTGAAAACTGTACAGGATTGTTTAGAAGCCTGTTAACGCTAGCCCAGGATTAAAGTTTACTCGAATTATATTTTTTTCTTGTATATATATGTTATTGGCCGTCTGGGAGGTCCGTATAGGGAAAAACTGTGACCGAGGTCTTGAAAATGCTGCCGGAGGCCGCAGGCCGAGGGCAGCATTTTCAAGCCCGAGGTCACAGTTTTTCCCTATATGGACCGACCCCAAGCCGGCCAATAACATTTTTATCTTTTTCTTCTTGCCGTAAACTGGCTTACAAGTGGTTTTGTTTACCCAACTTTGCTATTGAATCGGCTTACACGCCGTCTAAAAACCATTCGCAAAACTGATCTAACGAGCGAGTAAATCAAATACTATACGAAGAAAGATGTATTAAAGAACAGATTTATTTCGAACTACCTTATGTTAATGCATTTAGTTGCCTAGTTAAGGTCTCCAAAACTGTTTTCCCGGTGTGAAATGTCGTGCAAAGTTTGAAGTTGTCATGATTACAAACAGCTTTTGTCGATCTCGTCTGAATTAAACTTTTCTACCGTAAATTGAGTAGTAGATAGCGAAGAAATTCGGTAAGTGTGCTCCACAGATATTCTCTCAAATACAACAACGTTTACAGAGCGAAACTCGACTGAAATTGACTCAGTTTTCACTTAAATTTGTACAGAGACAGCAGAGAGACACACAGGATTACGCGCCATTGCACAGCATTACAGCGCCGAGCGACAAACAGCCAAACAAATTCTCACAACTTCAAAAAATTCATTTGAATTTACTTACAGTAACTTTCCTTGCCATCTAAAGGTGAATAGAGATAAGCACGCGTTGATTAATCGTCTATGGAAGTGTAAAAAGGGCGAAAGATTGACGATAACCGCCAATTCATTCACGAGAATAGATCAGCTCGATGGATTCCGCTCGCTGTTGCGGTCCGTATGAGAGAATTCCGCCCGCGCCAGGAACCAATCAGATTGCAGGATTTGTTGAATTCCGCCCGCTCACGAGCTGAAAAAAAGATAAACAAGACGCCAAAAGGCGATTCCGTGGGATGCTTGGGCTAGGGAGCGCAGCATTGGAATGAATTGTGAAGTTAAGTTAATTGCCACGCCGGATTAATCAGTTAGATCGGCCATAAAAATCACTGAAGAAAGTGTTGAAGAAATTGTCACTGTGCTTGAAGTAGTAAATGGCGTAGGCCGGCGGAAAATCACTGGCAGAAGTAATATTGCAACGTGAAAAATGGAATTTGTTTTGAGGCTAGATCTGTTATTTTAAGATCGCGAGAACTGCAGAAAATCTTTAGACATGAATGGTAACGCAACGTTTTACTAATTTGAAGACTAAAATATTGTGAAGGGCTGTGTTGCCGTCAATGAACGTAACGAATCTGCCAAAACATTAACAGGCTAAAATACCTATTGTCTGTTATATAATTAGAAGCTCTTTTGTACGAGAAAAGAACTGAAGTAGGCTCATCACTTGTGTGAGAGACAAACGTAACGCACCGTAACGCAACTGGTATAGATAATGTGTTCTTGTTTATTCCCGTCCTTGTTTATTCAAGATAGCGAAAGGATTAAAGTTTCCATCCATCAGAAGTATGAGGAATTCTCCTGAACACCTATGTCCCTTTTTATTTTTAAATCTTAACAGTGGAACACTGGAAATAAATAACATCGAATGGAATAAACCTTTTCGGAAACACTATTTACATGTGCGTTCTGGTAAACAGGTAAGCTCAATGTCAGCAAGAATCCTTCGGCAAGATACACAAAACTTTACACATCACGTAGCATGATTGTAGACTCACGGATTTAACTGGGAAAATTTCGATAGCTAGAGTAAAACTCGCGAGGCTGAAATATCTTCAATTGCAAACTAACATATATTTGAGCCAATTTTTGAATTGGTTGGTGTCGATATTTTCCGTGATGGACTTCTTGATTTGTCGTGAATACATGTACACTGATGCAATGAATATCGTGTTTCAAAGTTCCTTAAAAACATCTTGTTAATGTTTAGACTACGCAGTTAGGGACGTTAGCCGAATGAACCGCCACTCAGGTTTGGTGCCTGAACTCGTTGGTTCGTTTGGCAGGCTCAGTGAACAATGACTTCGATGCCAGTGCGTAATTACGGAACGGATGATGTTCAATTCAATACACAATGTCGAAATGCCTTCTAAAATGTCTTACCTTCTGTTCCTGTTTATTTCCTCTCCTTGCCAGGATCGCAGAATCGCGAAATGTTCCTTGCCCGAATCGCAGAAATTATGCTTGGAAATTACAGTCCTTGCGAGACTGATCGCAGATTGTTTGGAAATAAAGATAGTTTCAGCTGTCAATCAAATTTGCCGTTTTGCGTCGACGATGAAAAAGAAATTCACCCGAAAACTTACCGTGGCCTGCCACAGGCATCCCACGGAATAAATGTTTTCTGCTGCTTTGTTTTGAGTATATGGTGATTATTAAACTCAAAACAGAAAGCCAAACAGTAAACAAAAAACCTCACCGCAAAGTTAGAAAACTCAATCAACATTCTACCTTTTCCTGGGTTAGCTCAATCGAGCACTGAACAACCCGGCCAAGGAGCTACGCTTTTAGGCTGGCCTAAATCTATATATTAATCATGAACGGTGAGTAGTGAACTGACCAATTAAAAGCTGACGCCACGGTCATTTCAAGCTGCCAAATGACATCTATACCTTCCCATTCTGTCATTTGAACATTACAAATACTATGCTAAAAATTTCTACATAAAGTAAACAACACGAATGATGTAACTGGGATGGGTTGGATCAACCTCGTTCCTAGAGTCTCTCTTTCTCCCGTGTTCTGGAGCCCCAGGGGGGCGGTAAGATGAGAGACCCTGGGAACGAGGTTGGGTAACCCTCACCCCACACCCCTCTACTTAAAATAAATGTAACCCTCACCCCACACTCCTCTACTTAAAATAAAAGGAAGAGCCACCCTGGGAACGAGGTGGGGGTTGGGTTGGATGCCGAGTGGAGGGTATATATAATTGATTTTAAACTAAGAATAGTAAGTTATCACTAAAGGTGCCCCCGTTTTCGTTAATTTCTGCTGACTGAAAACAATTGAACATTACTGTATAAATTCAAACTTTTATTTCTGTGTTTTTGTAAACTTAGGCAATTATTTCATCAAAAATATGATCCAAATAATCAACTAAGTAAACTAAACATACACTTTCTATTTGACTCAATCTATTTTAGAGAATTTTAAATGACAAACTTAACACATGATATTCTTTAGATAATATTTCACGAAGTATTTACGGCAGAGCAGCTTGCCATATCTCGTTAGCCTTTGTAGCAGGTGTTCCGCGCGGCAAGAATGAGCAAAAGCTTTTTTGTACGGGAATGCAACGAGCAAAGAGGGTCTGGATGGGGGGTACAAATGTCAGTTGTCAGTTAAAATTTTGGTCATTTGTCAGTTGTCAGTTAAATTTAAGGCCATTTGTCAGTTGTCAGTTAATTGACTGTTAATAATTAATTAGGTACTTACTTCTTTTTTACCCAAAATTTCGCTCAAAAAGCACATTAAATGTCAATTGTATCACTACTTCGAAAATTGCTACACTAATAACCTTTTTTTTTTTCAAATTTAGAGTTGAATTCATTACAGACGGTTTTTTTTTTGCAAAGAGGTATTTTCTTCGAGCGCGCGAGAACGAGCGCGCGATAGCGAGCGTGGAGGGTGACAGTGGCCGCAAAGCGGGCGCAGAAAATAATATATTTGTCTTTCCCCACGGCCACCCCTTTACGTTCGCACGCTTTCAAATCCCCCACGGTTTCTATTTTGTTTGTGATCTCGACGAACTCTAGACAAAATAGAAGGTCTGTGAACAGACTAGCAGGAAATAAGCCCAGTGACTTGGTCGACATATACAATCATCAGTGAATTTATATTCCATTTGACGGGGTGAAGTGTTTGATTTCTATAATGTTTTGTTTTTAGCTGGTGTACTGCGTATTTTAAGGTGATTCCCGAGTTTTGCATCGCGCATCCCTACTGCCTACGATTTTTGCGTCATTAGCGCGCGCACATGAGCGCGTGCACGTACAATTCCCTCAAACTATGCTCGATAGCGAGATAAATGCTATTTTTCTCTTGAACGTGCACGGTGATCCCCACTTTTTATTTTATAAATTTAATGACAACAATATCCTCAATAACTGAGAAAAAAATTGTCAGAAATCTATGGCTACTTTTTTGGTAAATGAAATAAATGCTACCGAGAGAGACATAACGGGCCCAACAGACCCAACGTAGTCAATCGAACGTCAATCGAACCCAATCGAACCCAATCGCTCGATTGGGTTTGATTGGGTTCGGTAATCGAATTTAATCGAACTCGCAAAAAAATTTTGCCAATCGAACGTAAGCTCGGTAATCGAACAGTTCAAGAATCGAACATAATCGAACTCACAAAAAAGTTCCAGTTCGATTATGTTCGATTGCCGAACCAATCGAACTCCGATCGAACGATTGGGTTCGATTGGTTTTTGGTTCGGTTTCGTTCGATTGACTACGCCGGGAACAGAGTAAGTCCAAATTATGTTTCCTTTAAAGGATAAAAATATTAATTAATAATGCAAGTTGTATTTAAAGACATTTTTTTCTGGGACGTAGATGAATAAACAATCAAAGGAAGTAGAACCCTGTGCAACATAACAGACCGCATTGGAGAGATCTCCAAAAGTCACCTTAATAACCGTATTTGTCAGCATTGTGGCGTAAAAACAAGCACGGTGACCCCCTCTTTTTATTACGTTTTTTAATATGTCGTTGTCTTATAACAACAGCATACCAAGTTTCATAGGAAATCTCTGGAGGGTTCTTTTACTAGGGAATCACCTTAATGTATGAATTTACATACGATCCACCGACACCACGAAAATCTTACGTGTAACGATCGTCTCAGGAAAGGTGTTGAGAAACAAACACACGCGGTGGTTCGCATCGCTGCCGCAAAGCTACAAAATGAAGTCATACATTTAGGCCACTGATTATAACATAAATAATTTCAAGACAAATAAATGTTACATAGTGCATTACGTGAAAACAAGAGCGAAAATAATTCTGAAACAAATTCTGAAAGCGTAGCAGTTCCCAGAAGGTTTCCCGGACTAACTTGCATGCTTATACACCACTACATAAAACAAATACACAAGCACCAAGAATACATACTGTTCATTTCGCTTCCTGAGTCATCCAGCATACTTGGAAGCTCCAGCTTCCACTGGTCGTCCGTTGTGATGGCGTAGTTATTACTTTTCCCGCCCGGTTTCGGTGCCATCCGATAAAGCTTTATATCGAAATCTCCAAGGCCGTATTTAATTGTTAGTTTCGTCAGACCAAGGAATTGAACAAGGTGCTTCTTAGTAGCATGCATGTACTGTATTTAAGTCATTTATCGGAATACTGCTTCTATCTCTTTCGAATGCCGTATTTGAATTAACGCGGTAAGAGCATTGTCGCCATCGTTGTGTAAATTCGAGATCATAGTTGAAATGACCCTGATGTACATGGGTCATACAGTAAATTATTAACGAAATCTGACACTCAAGCGTCCTGCTGCTAAGATTTAATATAAAATGCGCATTTGTTTGACGAAAAGAGTAAAACATGTTATTTACAACGGGTTTTGAAGGATATTTAGGGCAATAAGATCTTTTGTCAGTTGTCAGTAAAACCCTCTACAAATGTCAGTTGTCAGTTAAAATTTTGGCCATTTGTCAGTTGTCAGTTAACCCCATCCAGACCCTCAGCAAACGTATCTCGAAAGCAAGACAGAAGTGGACAAAATCATCTGGAATTTGTTGTCACGATTTTTTCCGGGACGTTAACAGAAGTATCTATCGCGTTACAGAGTCAAGCTTTTTATCCTTAACGAAAACGCTGCAAATCACTGATATTTACATCTGGATTCCTACAAAAAAGTCACCCAGCCTTGACATGAGCTCTACGCTACGTAAAATTAAGAATTATTAGGGCTTTCCACAAGTTGCTCGAGATTTAGCAAAAGGTGGCTCACAAGTTGTTCCAAAAACGTCAAAAGTTACTTTTGGAAAGAAAGTTGCTAAAAAAGTGTTGCTTCCTTCCTTTCAAATAAAAAATATGCAAAATTGTACAATAAAAGAGTAAGATGTCTGAGCGTTTTGTACAATTTTACGGCGTAACCAGCATTGCTTAATAACTTCGTCCTCAGATAAAGACCAAAAAAATGTATACTCTGATCTCTTTTCTTCCTTTTTTTCATTAGCTTTCTTTGATTTTAAGTGTCTTTCCTGGGTGCAATGTGCTTTACAACAGAAACTTTTTTTGGACACGGATTCCTTGCAAGCGTCAGATCTGGGTTTTACCCGACACCACAGTAAATTGCTCTCCTTTTAACCCATTTAATCTATCCCAAGCACTTACATTTAGATGGGCTGTGCCGTGGACTTTTTTCGCTTTTTTCAGCTGCATTAAACTGCACTTTGAGTTCCTTTGAATTTGCCGCTTTCGCTGGAGTAATAAGTCTTGCTCAGTGCCTCTGCGGTTACCCTCAAACGATCTGAACGACCTGCTTAACAAGCTGAGACACTCGAGTCATTTAAGTGTGACTCTTAGTCGGCCATTTTGAATTTTCAGTTTTAAGAATACCACAGAGCTACGTCTGGAAAGAAAGAAAGAATGGAAGGAAGAAAGAAAGAAAGAAAGAAAGAAAGAAAGAAAGAAAGAAAGAAAGAAAGAAAGATAGAAAGAAAGAAAGAAAGAAAGAAAACTAGCAAAACGAGATATTCATTGTTCCGCGTTTGTGAAATCACTTGCTCCCAAACTAAAACTGAGTGGTTGCTTCTGAGCTTGAGGTACAATGACATTTCGAATTTACATCATCATAAAGTCCAAAATTGTCCTCACTTGCCACCGCATCACCACTCTGACTTCCATCGAAATCGCAACCATAGCTTTGTGAATTGTCCAAGTGCAGAGGGAAAACGCCTTTTAGGTACCAGGTGGCTGCCTTGCAATTAGCACATTCATTTCCCCGGATGTTGACAAACTCGTACTTTTGGCAGCCGCTTGCCAACGTGGGTGTTACTCTGACGATGTCGAAGTCTTCAAATGAGGCTCGCAGGTAATCTGTATATACCGTTCCGTCTGTGTTGTATCGGCAAGTAGCTCGCCAGTGAGTCGAGTGATCTCTGAGCCAAACAAGGTAATCCCGTTTAATCAGGTACGCCTGGCAGTTTGGGGAATTGCTGCTGACCGCATTTGAATCCAGGTAATCGTAAAAGACAACGTCACCCTGAGAGAAAAGAAAGATGCTAGAGAAGATAACGACATGATTACTTTTGACGGCTCAGCTCAAATTTTCACAAGACGTATTGGTTTAAGTACAGCTTTAAACCGTGTTTTTTAAACCAATCGTCCTTGCATTTGTTATAATCGCCTGCCGCCTTCAGTCGACGTCACCAAAACTTAGTCTAAAAATCCAAATTGAATGAGAAACCTAGGCATAGTTTTTTAACTTGATGTTGTCTGTGATGTGTGACTGTCTTACAATGTTCATTATCCCCGAAAGTTTGCCACTTTGTCCACGGAACGAATAAGCATTTCTTTCTTTTGGAAAGAGTTCTCGAATGTTTCCACTGTTCACAGTAATAGGGACCTTTAGCAATGACGACGAGAACGTGGACGACGAAGTTTATGACCGATTGAAGCCTGGGACGGGGCGGTCGTCCGCGGCGGGAAACATAAATACTTTAGCACACCGGTTACGTGGACGAGTCTTTTACTGCAGCTTTCTGTGGCAGTCAACAGGAAAATGTCTTTTAAAGAATTTCGTGACCTGCTTATACTTCTTTATGGCGATAACATTGTCCCAGATGAAGAGTTTTTACTGCTGTACGATACTTTCAAAACAAAAAATCCCGAATTTCCCCATGGAAACTACGAGCGATTCGATTTGGATTTTATGAACTCCGCCGAATGCAGAGTCGAGTTTCGTGTCGAGAAGCAAGACCTCGCTCGCCTGGTTGCAGCACTCCAACTACCACCAGTGCTGAGATGTGAGCAGAGAAGTATTTGTGAAGACAGAGGGGCTATGTATGCTTCTCAAAAGAGTTGCCTACCCATGTCGGCTCAGCGATATGATTCCGCGATTTGGCCGACCAGTTTCTGTAATAAGTCTGATCACAAATGATGTGATCGACTACATCTACGACGTTCATGGGCACCTTATAATTCAGTGGAATCAAGATCTTCTTAACCACGGGGCTTTACAGCGTTATGCAGATGCTATATCAGGACAAGGAGCTCCCCTCGACAATTGCTTTGGTTTCGTCGATGGGACTGTCAGACCCATTTCAAGACCTGATGAACGCCAGAGAATTGTTTATAATGGTCATAAGAGGGTCCACGCCTTGAAATTCCAATCGTTGTCTCTACCAAATGGACTCATTGGAAATTTATATGGACCAGTTGGCGAGTTTTTTTTTTTTAAGAAAGTTCTTATTTCTGTTTTTGTATTATGTAAACTTTCTAAGCAAATTCTATTCTCACCTTTGATTTTTGTTTCCTTCTTTTTAGAGGGGCGTAAACACGACGCAGGGATGTTAGCAGATTCTGGACTATTGCGTGACCTGCAACGGCACGCTTTTTCTCCAACAGGTCAACCAATGTGCATTTATGGAGATTTGGCGTACCCTCTCCGTGTGCATCTTCAGACCCCGTTTCGCCACGTCCCACTTGCACCCCTCATGCAGGATTATAACGAAGCTATGAGCGCTTTAAGGATTTCAGTGGAATGGCTTTTCGGGGATGTCATCAATTCGTTTAAATTTCTTGACTATAAAAAGAATTTGAAGATCGGACTTAGCAGTGTTGGTAAAATGTACGTTGTCTGTGCGCTGCTTCGTAATGCCATAACATGCCTTTACGGTAATACCACCAGTGATTATTTTGGTATTGAGCCGCCCACTCTAGAACAATACTTTCACTAATTGGGGCACAAAATATTAAATGTAGGGAGGGGATATCACACACTGCAGAGACAAGTAAAAACACACCACCCTCTTCTACAAATAATGGCCCTTTAGCCCAAGTTAGCTTGGGCATTTTTGTTTTTCTTGAGCCTGGGGTTCGGCTCAAAGTTTTTCACCACTACCCTCTTAAATAAAAATATATATTTATAAAAGGGGAAGGGCCATTATCTTCAGAACAGCTTACATGCGAGGACAAGAGGCAGATAAAACAAAAAAATGTTAAAATTTGGCCAAAGCTTTGTTGCCACGGAAATGCCAAGTCACATAGACAAGAAATTGTAACACGAGAATGTTTCCACATAAACCTCAGAAAAAGTTAGAAAATTTGGAACTCAAAATATCATAACAGTTCCATTGTTCAGCATAAGTTATCATATCTTAACAAACAGATTATGTTATAAACATTTAAAGTTACACCACCCCACCCCCCTCTAGGAAATATGGTTAAATATTCCAAGACCACACAGTTTATTAAACCTGTTAATTTTTAATTGCTATTCCAATAAAAAGCTATCCAGAGGTACTTCCAAATCCTGCTGTTTAAATTGTTCTCAGTATATTTTTTAACAAAATGAAACTTGGAAAGTTGACCGTTTCAATTTTTAACTTGCCAACCCATACAATGTAGGAGTGAAAAGGCTCACTTAAAATACTTTAGCTTCAACTATATATCTTTGATCACTGTAAACATTCTATGTCCTGAGGAAAATAAAACAAATCCAGCTTTTCCTATAGAAAAACAACACAACTTTCTAAATCTAGTAGAAGAAATTTCAACTTTGTTAACTAACAAGCTCATCGGGCACTGTCAAAAAAACCCTCTAAGCACTAGCACTTAACAAAATGATAACTACAACATGATTGCAAGTGTGCAACAGCAAGTCTAGTGTCCAATTTGCTTTTCTCAACTGCTTTTTCACCTTTCTCTCATGAGGTCTTAGCCGCGACTTTCTCCAGCAAACCCATGAGTATTTGACTCTGTTGCTGTTGCTGTTGCAAGAAAAGCATTTGAAAATTTTGCTGCTGCTGTTCCTGTCTGTGCTGCTGTTCAGCCATGATCTTCAAGACATCCTGGTATTGTTGCTGGTTCTGTCTCTGCTGATCTATAAGCATTTGATGTTGGACGGCTTCAGTAGTACTTCTTCTGCTTTTTCGTTTAGTAACTTCATCGCAACTTGTATCAGCATTCCTCTTTTTGGTTTGTCGCAGGCGCTCCATGGCTTTTAACCTACTTTCTTCTGCAGAGGCCTTATCATTTTCATTCTTTTTCGTAAGGGTATTTGAATTTTCTTTCCTTTCTAAATCAGCTGCCTGTTCTTTTTCTATGATTTCAGACAATGCTACCTCTATTTCTGTTTCATCATCACATGCAATGTCAGAACCTTGCTCTTCCTTTCTCATCTTTTCTTTGTATTTGGCAAGCAAAAGAGTAAGCCTGTCCCTCACAGAGCGCTTACTAACTTTAAATTTTGGTGAACTGATGCTATTTAAGCTTATTGCAATTTCACCCCAGATTTCCCCTCTCTCTTTACTTTGTCTTGGGTGCTTAAATGGTTCCAGAAGAAGAACCTCCCTACACAGCATAAGGTCATGTTCATCTGACCACTTCATGGCATAATTTCTGAAAACAACAAAATTTTTATTACATAAAGAATTACATCTTCTACTTAGTGTTGATGCAATAGACTTTATCCTATGGTAAAATTAATTTAATTTTGAGTACTTAAGCTTATTTATAAGCTTAACGCTTTAAAGCTGTAAATATTTGAAAATTAATTTTTGCTTTTATTTCTTTTCTTCGGCTGATAATCAATGCAGGCTAAAACATGTCAAACGTTCTGCTAATTTGAAAATGCAAAAATTACCCACTAAAACAATTTAACGTTTATTCTGCAGTGTTAACAACAATCTCCAGTGATTCAGAGCTAAGCTAAGTTTACATGCAGTCGATCCGAGCAGTTCGAATTTTTCTAAAGCCCAGAAATCTTCTCAAAAATGCCAGTTGGTATAAATTACAAAACTATAACGAAATTCCCGCGATTAGTATTTATAAAAGCACTACTACGTACCCTGCGATACTTTTCTCATCATCCGCCATTGCTTTCTCCACTTTATACTGTAAAGCTCTACCTGAAACTCGAAAGAAAACAAGTTTTTTTTTCATCACGGTACGATCAAATTACTTTCGACACTGTTTTTATTCACTAACGGACCCTTAAGATTGAAGAAATCCCTAAGATGCGTATGTAGAAATTAGAAAACAAATAAAACATACTCACGTTCTCGACAAGACGGCAGATGGCGGCAAATGGCGTCCTGAACGAGGTGTGGACGACGAGTCGAGCTCGATTGGGCATGCGTTGTAGCATCGAAGTTCGTTTTCCAGACTTCCGGTCGGTGACGTCCACGTTCTCGTCGTCATTGCTTAAGGTCCCTTATATTTTTGCCGAGAGGCCCTCTAGTTTTAAGTTATACGTCAGGCAGAAGATATCGTCCCTCATCTAATATATTTAGGATATTTACCTGAAAAAGGTGCTTGTTGGACAAACTAAATGACTGGATTAATTTCCACGCAAACCCAGGCTCCGAATTAAAATCACAGAACACTTGCAGGATTTGATTTGTATTGTCGATAATTTTGTACAATCCAGACTTGTCCACCCCAGCTGCTTTGTAGTCTTGACAACTTCTCGTCTGAATCTCGCAATGCCGGTTTTCCAACAAACGGTTGCGGACAAGAACAGTTGTACCGAACGCTGGTGGGCTCACAGATCTCATTGCAGGTTCCTCCATTCAGACACGGATTGTTCCTGCAGCAGCCATTTTTGCACGTGATTTCACCAACACAAGTCAAGGAGCTGACACTTGATGGCACCATTGAATCCAAAGGTAATACATTACCGCTGACCATGTAACATTTCCATTTGCCTTTTAGCTGCCTATCCTTGCTTTCGGGTTTCGTTTTCAGTCTCTCTTCAATCCTCCCCTCCCCGTCATCCCCCCATCATCCCCAACCCAGATAGGTACAGTACTGACGGATTGTAGCCAGGGACGACGCAGCAAAATATACTAGGTAGTCTGCGAGATATTATACCACTTCTCTCCCTCCCCAAAACATACTCACAATTCAGTCTCGGTTAGTAACATATCTATGGTCCAGTGTGTAAAATGCAGCAATCATGCAATTTTATCTGAATTGCGTTCAAATGTCCAAAATGAGTTTTGTCTTTAAAGAAGCAGACTAACAATAATTTTTATGAAAATGACGACACATTTCAAACGAAGTTTGCAAGACATGTTTCGGTCGTGCAACGACCATCTTCAGTTGAAAGTAAAATAATTGAAGTTACATTTGAATTTATAATATTATGCTAAATAAAGATAAATAACAACGTGAAATGAAATTGGGAATCTTACAACATAGCTAGAGGTAACAAAAGAGTGTACAATAGTAACATGTTAATTAGAACGAGAGAGTTAAATTAACGTGATATAATTGCTTGTTTAAAGAAGGTT
>JAHPZR010003413.1:0-18471 GCA_019787425.1 Platygyra sinensis | reverse complement strand
GTTTAATTACTTAAAAATTCAATCAACTGAGGGATTTTGGATCACTGACACAGGTCAAGATCACTCTATACAAATGAACTGGGTGTTAAGAATATTATTTTAATGTTAGAGTTCTTACTGTTGCAAGGTTACCTACTCACCTTTTTTCCATAGGGAATTCTGTACCATCAAGAAATCCCAAGGCGGCAACTATTTCTTCCGGGTTTCATTCAGACTCTGTCAAGAACAGACCTGAGGGGACCACAGATGATTTTACTGGAACTGGCTCATATGCCAATGACAAAACCATCTTCTAATACCCCCATCTTGGGGTACCCTAAATGGGATTGCTAATGACAAAGGTTTGCTCATTTCACGTGAGTTATAAGTTTGCACAGATCTTGATGTACTTCCAAGAAATGGACTGGATCTAAAATTATTGAGTAAATGGGTTGTTCTAGAAAAAAATACACACATCCCGATGGATGGGATTGTTGGGACTGTGGAAATTCTCGCGGGCGGGGATAAAAAAGTCTGGAAATCCAGGTGGGAGGGGGTTGAACTTAAAAAGTCTTCTGCAGGGGTCATTTCGACTGATAGTTTTTTACTCAGCTCGATTAGCTTTTTAGTTATCCTGAGTAATCATTACTTTTTTTGTATTAATATATTGTATTAGTATATACACACTCAGTGATCTTGGTGTTTTAAGCAATCTGATTGGTTCGCTATCTCTGGCTAATGAGCATTATTCACCCCCTACCGAGTGAATAATACGTAAGCCAAACAAACAGAAAGCATACTTTTGAATAAAGCATACTTTTTGATTCACACTGATTTGAACGGTGTCTAAGGACCATTATTCTAGACTGTCACGAGGTTTTTTTCGAATATTTAACTACAGATTTTCCATGTTCAAAGATTCTGTAAATAGTTTCGCGAATTCGCGCATGCTTTGTACCGCTTGCACGTTTTCCACGCATGAATTGAGAGGTCAATTAAATCGATTTTTAATGGTTTCCTTCTGAAAATGTTGTTGAGATCACTTCCTGTGTATATACTAAAACAATTATTCCTCTCAATCTCGGTGAATAGTGGCAGAATATTTACCTCGATTTCAAAGAATAATTGTTAATTGTTATACCTTCCAACTCTAATACGTTTCCTGATTGGAGGAGAACGTGTCACGTGCCATTGGTCAAAACTCAATGACGCCCTAGAGAAACAACACCTTGAACTTTTGGACTCGCACGTGATCAAGTTGTGCACCTTGAAACCGCGGGAAATTTGTGTACCAGTCGGCCTGATGTTGAAAAGCCATTGAAGTAGGACAACGTTTCTCATTAGAGACGGCATTCATTATTCAAGAAAAGAGATTTATAGTCGCAAAAACATATCGTGCAGATTAACAAAAGGGAAAATATGAACGTTTTGAGTCTCCAAGCTTTTGGTTTGGCGCCAAAAATGGGTTGCCCACGTTCGTCAACTCGCTCATCGATCGCCGTCGCCAGGTAGGAAAGTATTTGTGTAATTTACAACAAAATATACTGCTCCTAATCAAATCAAACTCAAAATGCTCCAGTTAAGCATTAGAAGACGCCAAAGCAACCTTTAATACTGTGTATATTTTTTGTTCGCTGCAAAGAAAAAGACTGTTATCGTGATTTTTTCGACAGGACAGGTTGGTTTTTGGCAGCCGCTCAATTTTGCGAGTGCGGCCAGTGTATGCAATGGCGTCAAGCGAATCATTTTTTTCGGAGCTTTTTCTATATTTGAGTCGGGAGGTATAACAAAACACTTAATGACTGGCCCCTCGGAAAACAGTGAATTTTGATTCCCCTCGATCTCAATGTTCCCCGAGGCGAACATTGGGGGTCTCAGGGAAACTCACTGTTTCCCTTGTGGCCAATCAATAAGTGCTTATTATAAATTTTAACTTTTCATTTTGGTAATAAAGCTGGTTGTTGTAGTTCATGCGATTCAAACCTTTAGTTCGGTGACACCTCAACGCCCTCAGACCCTGAAAATAGTAGAAATATTTTGTTGACATATTTCTCACCTAACATAAATGATAATCTAAGTTCCTTCGCAGGTCTTTTTATAGCAGAAAACACAACCAACAAGATACTAAAAGAGCGAGCCATTGCAACGAAGAGTTTGAAATGCCCGACACATTTCTACTCGTACCCAGACCCAGCGCGCTACCGGTGCATAATTTTACATTAACCCTCTGAAATCTCAGTTGCACTGGACAAATCTGAAAGCCATCTTTAGTGGGTTTTAAAATAATTCGTTGAATGTACTTGTTAAAATTTCCTTTTGTGAATGGGAGTTGTTTCAAAGTGCTTTTGTCTAGGCTGTGTTTTCGTCAGCACTCATTTTGTCTCTTCCAATTTACTTACAAAAGCCCAAAGACTTTTTGAAACCAAGAGACTATGAGGTGAGAGAACACATCCCCGTGCCCCATGATAATCTTTTTCAATCTATTTTAAGCTTGGCGCCACTATTTTTAGATTCGTCCCCATGGCCGCGCGGCCCATGGTCAGAGGATCAGATGTCATTGTGAAGAAAAGAAACTTGCGAAGACTTTTCTCGCCGTCGCATGATCCAGTGAAATCCTAAATCGAAATTTGAAGATGTGATCGGCTTTAATTTGTCAGTGTGTTTTGTCATCCTGTGAGCAATGAGCGTTCGAGAAAAGTTATCTCAGTTGCTGAAAAGGAAAGGAACTGAAAGCAGCGAGGAATTCTCGAATAAAGAACAGAGTCAACACTTTCGTCGTCTTCGTCAACAGAGGCAAAGCTTTCACTTGAGCTCGCGCTCGCACTCGCGCTTTCCTCGCTCTCGTTTTCGAAGCTCGAAATTTCAGCGTTTTCCTCAAAAGATCTCGCATCCCTACTTTCTACTGATTCGACATCACTTTCATCGGATTCAGCTATGTACAGCATGGACCAGTTCTCTCTACGTGGACGGGAACTTTTTCCACTCTTTTCAAAATCAAAGTTTTCAGATTCATCGACAAACTTGATGTCTACTACAGACGCCATTTTCTCAAAGCAGAACAGCAAAGCGGTCAATTACGTCATCACGTCATTACAACTGACCAATCAGGCGTCTTTCCTAAAATAGCCTCGCAGAGCTAAAATTAGATTGAAAAAGATTATCATGGGAAGAGGCCCATGTATGGGGGATGTGTTCTCTCACCTCATAGTCTCTTGTTGAAACTTAGGCGGACTGAGAAAGCCCCTCACAACACGAGTTTGGACTTTCTTTCCACTGTAGATTAGAACTACAGGCTCTTGAAGATAGGATATGTGAATCAAGTTATCCAGTCTTTAAGTTATAGAAGAATTTAAATGATAAACAACTTTAGACTTTCGTTCTTTGAAAGGTTTTGATTTTGAAGTTCTCGATCCTCAGTGGACGAGAGTTACCTTATGTCGCGAAAAGGAATGACTGTTGAAGTCTTTTATCATATTCTCTACTAATTGTGTCTACTTTAGGACTATATTTAGCGCAAAGAAAGAAAAAGGGCAACTGATTTTTATGAACTAAGAATGTAAACACTTGTTCGCTTTTTCACATTTTCGCTCTTTTCTTTTCTTGGTTCCACAAGGTAGAATTTTTGATACGATCTTGCCGAAGCTTTAGGATTTTTAAAAAAGTCATTTTCTAGATGTGATTATGCATATTTCTATTAAAGTGCACTAAACCCAAAAATTGTTTTCTCGCTAAAACGAATCTACTGCGGAAAAACATTTTTGATTCGGAGAAATCCTCGATTTTCTGTTTCCCGATGAAATCTCGAAAATAGCTGCAAAACACCGCCATTTTTGTCGCACGACCGAGTCTGAGGAGAATTGGTCCAGCAGCTTTTCTGACGTCTACCCAGGAAGATTGAATATCTCCCGTCCTCTCATTTCCTTGAGGATGATGCAAAGCATACTCGAAAAGTGTGGAGAAACGCTTTCCAGAGGTGCTATCGGTTGTTGCAGCAACATCCCAGATTTAAAGAAAGATATAGTGTACAATTTAATGGCGATGATCGGTCAATAGTACAGCAAAAACGTAAACGATGGTTGCTTTTGTCGAATTATCGAACAAGCGAACTAATTCTGTGAGAAGGATTGAAGAACTCTTAGTGGAATTTGTTCCGCAGACATTCAAACGCTATTTTCAAAATTTTCTGCTGAAAGCCAACCAGCAATTTGTAGAGATACTAACGACAACCTGTATCTTCCAATACATACAAGTCGTGCGATCAATTACGAAGCATTGCGACCGATATAAGCTTATTGATATGTAAATAAGTTGCAACTATAGGCTGCCAACCAACACTTATTTCTCTTTTGATTCAGATAAATGTCGAAGACTGATCCTTTAAAATTACATGATAACAAAATTGTTAGACTCGCAGAGCTTTTCGAAGGTTTGGAAGACAGCAGTTCGACAAAAGTTCTGTGCAATAGTGTCGAAAATATGCAGGGGTTTCATTAAGTTTTTGTGCAGGAGGTCGGTGGGACTTTTCAGCTGGGCATTTTTAGTTTTTCTTGTGAAAGAAAGTAAGAAGAGAAGACGAAAACAGTCAGGAAAATTGATGACTAAGTCTCATTCACAGCTGGTCAATTTGCCCGGTTCCCGGCCCTTAATGAACCCCCTAAATATGACCGCACATCATGTTCGCTTATCCGATGAATTTCACTGCAAGCATTAAGGAAAAATTACATCGGTTATTTGGAGTTACGACTTCGAAGGTGTAACAATGTGAAATCGGTAATTTACGTTGGCCCACTACGGTGGTCCACAACTGTCACGGCAAAAGAATTAACCTCACGGCAAAAAGAAGAAGACTCATGGCAAAAAGAAAAACTTCACGGAAAAAAGAAAAATCTCACGGCAAAAAGGAAAAGACTCGTGGGAAAAAGAAAAACCTCACGGAAAAACGAAAAAGACTCGCGTCAAAATTCACTTCGATGCCGAGAGGACCTCTTAAGGTCATTCCACTGAAATAGAACCTACACTGAGATTTTTCTCAAACTTTGCCAATTGATTGTTTACATTATAGGAACTTAAATTTGGAAATAAAAATCAGGGGTGCCCATGTTCATTTAGGAGCAACAGCACCTTGTTTATACCATATAAACCCTTATAAAAGCACCACGATTGCTTGCTAAATTCACGTTTCCGACGATTGTTTTTTTCTCAACACTGAGAATTGGCCCATATTTATTTTACATAGAGAAATTTACTAATCAAATCAAAACGACAGAAAAAAATGATAGGTCACCGTACTCGTTTTCGAGAAAATGTCGATTTACCTCTTCGGCGAGGTCCAGTCGTAAAGAAAAAGCCGCCATTTTCTAATGCGCGCGCGCTAATCATGCGTAAAATTATGCGCAGTAGGGATGCGCAATACAATACTGGGGAATGACCTTAATTCTTATTTCGTTTGCCGTGAGGTCGAGGTTTTTCTTTTTTCCCTGAGGTTATTCTTTTTGCCGTGAGTCTTTTTCTTTTCGCCGGCGCGTGAGGTTTTTCTTTATGCCGTGAAGTTTTTCTTTCTGCCTTGAGTCCTTTTCTTTTTGCCGTGAGGTTTTTCTTTTTGCCGTGAGGTTGATTCCTTGCCGTGACAGTTGTGGGCCACCGTAGTAATTGTATGAAATGCTTCCTTCCGCCTTGCTTCTCACAGCTTCAAAAATAAAGGTCCAAACAATTCTACGATTTTCAATCGCCGGATCGAAGCCATCACGGTCAACACGTCAAAACTGTAACACGTACTTCGCTCATATCAACATGAAGCATTCCAGAAAGTAAAATACAAACTGGATTTAATAGAACAACCATACCTTGACAAAATACACTCTCGCTAACGACAACAATGTAAACGGGCTTTAAACACTAATGGAAACCTTGTGTTTAGGTGATGAATTTACCATCCAAAGCATTCCTTGGGTTTTCTTTCTTGCTTTTCGTTTTCCTGCTCCTCCACTTCGTATCTACCTTTCCATTCCTTATACACAAGCAGCTCGTCTGCAAAGAGGTCTTACCCGTGATCGCTTGAAATATTGCAAAGTGCTCTCAAAAGCTTCAAGCAGTGATTTCACAGTTGTCGAACGTGCTCAATCGAAGTATATTTCTAGTCTTTCGAATCGAAACTCAACTCTGACTCCAGTAATGAAAAAGAAATGATTCCTAAACAAAACTCGGACGTTTTAGTCCCAAAGTAAATTGGAACAATTAATTTTGCTTTGAATTCCATTTTCTCGAGGCAATACAGAGAGCAGACTGAGGCGCCATTGTGTTTGGTTCCTGGGTAGACGTCATTAGCAACCGCCGCACCAGACTCCCTAAAACTCGGTCGTGCAACACTTCAAGCGCAACTTTGAGAGGGCATAGATAATCGAGGATTCAGGCAAATTCAAAACTTTTTGTGCCTAAATGCTTCGAATAACAAGCAGATTCGATTTATCGAAAAACTATTTGAGGGTTAGGTGCACTTTAAAAATATCTAAAATTTAAGCCTTATATTTTCCCCCCGGAAATCCAGGCGAGAGGGGTTTTTTTTGTCTTGGAAAACCAGTCAGGAGGAGAGGGGGGTGGGGGTCTTGCGCTTCAGAAAATCCAGGTAAGAGGGGTGTTGAAAAACAACCCTATCTGCCAGAGGACGGGGAGGAGGGTGGATTTTTTTGGATTAACCCAATATGCATTGCTAGCTATAAAGCTATTGAAGGAAAAGTTTACGTGTAGTTTTATTTAATTACTTTAAATTTTTTACTGTTAACAAGGTTACCTACTTATCTTTTTTTTCCCAAAGGGAATTCTATGCTTTCAAGAAATCCTAAGGCAGCAAATATATTTCCTGGGTTTTCTTCAGACTCTGTTAAACACAGATCAGATACTACTGATACTACTGATACTACTGATACTACTGGCTCATATGCCAAACACCAACCATCTTTTAATACCCCATCTTGGGATATCCTTAATGGGATTGCTAACCGCAAAAGTTTGCTCATTTCACATCAAGTTATAAGTTTACACAAATCTGAATGTACTTCCAAGAAATGGACCAAATTAAAAATTATAATTGTACATGCATTGATGGCTATGAAGAAGGTGAAGGAAAAGATTACATGCATTAAGTTTTATTTAATTACTGTCAAATTCCATCATCTGAGGGATTTTGAATCACTGACCCTGATCAAGATCACTCTAAAGTAATGTAGAATTACGGCGATAGATTTTCAGACTGAATCGTAGCCAAAGAAAACATATCGATAGTCCATTAAATACATGCTATTCCGAGGCAATAAACAATCGGCAAAACCCTAATAATGACAAAAAAGAAAACAACAACTTCTTACGTACCTCTATCCCGACTTGGGGGCGAACAACTGGTTAAAAGGCAGAAATCACTGCAAAGGAATGTCCAAGTCAAAGGTGTTCCTTAGGAATGAAATAAAATTAGTTCGAATTAGTCCGTGAGGAAAGCATGATCCACACGTGGTACCGTCGGGCAATTTTGGTGATGGAAAGATTTAAGGAGCAAGTGTTTTGGCCGCAATTGACCCTATACGCTCTTGTCTTTTAGTCCCTCCTAAAGTTCATACATTAATCAAATAATTCAAGTTGTAAACATTGAATATATTTGCAAGAAAGGAACTGGATGCTAAGAATATTTAATTTTAAAATTCTTACTGTTAACAATAAGACTATCTAGTGCTACGTATCTTTTATTCCAAAGGGAATTCTATACCATCAAGAAATCCCAGGGCAGCAAATAGTTCTCCTGGGTTTCCTTCAGACTCTGTTGAACACAGGCCAGAGGGGGACACAGATGATACTACTGGAACTGGCTCATATACCAGAGGCAAACCATCTTCTAATACCCCATCTCGGGGTACCCTAAATGGGATTACTAACCGCAAAGGTTTGCTCATTTCATGTGAAATATTACATGTAGTTTTATTTAATTACTTAAAAATTCAATCATCTGAGGGTTTTTGTATCACTGACACTGTTACAACTATTGTAACGACGAAGCATCACGATGGTCAAGACACCTGTTTTCTTTATTTTGTAAAACTTAGAAGTACATCGCGAACATTGTGAAGTCATAACTACAAAATTTATGACAGACACAAATCAAGATCACTTCAAAGGAATGTAGAAGTCTGATCTATTCCTTAGGAATGAAGAAGAATATGTTGGGATTAGTCTGTGATAAAAGCATGATTCACACTTGACACATACCGTCAGGCGATTTTAGTTAGAGAAAGATTGAAGGAGCAAGGTTGCTGGCTGCAGTTGACCCTTTATGTGTTTTCTATTTCCGTTCCTCCTAAGGTTCATTCATTAATCAAAGAATTGAAATTATAAACACTGAATATATCTGGAAGAAAGAATATTCTATTTGATAGAAAAGATTACATGTACTTTATTTAAAATGCTCAATGTTAACAAGATTACCTACTTATCTTTCATAGGGAATTCTATACCATCATCAAGAAATCCCAAGGTGGCAAAATATATTTCTCCTCAGTCTCATTCAGACACTGTTGAAATCAGATCTGAGGGGGCCACTGATGATTTTACTGGAACTGCCTCAAATACCAATTTCAAACCATCCACTAATACACCATCCTGGGGCACCCAAAATAAGATTGCCAGACGTAAAGGTTTGTTTATTTTATTTGAGTTATAAGTTCACACAGATCTGAGTGTACTTCCAAGAAATGGACTGGATCTAACATTTCAAAGCAACAGACTGGATACTAAAAAGAGTGATACATTGCTAGTTGTGGTGTTGATGAAGGAAGGGATTAGTCTGTTTCAATTAATTTCAGTTAGTACTCTTACTGTGAACGCAGAAACCTCCTTTTTTTCTATAGGGAATTCTATACCATCAAGAAATCCCAAAGCGGCAAATATTTCTCCTGGGTTTCCTTCAGACTCTGTTGAACACAGGCCAGAGGGGACCACAGATGATTTTACTGGAACTGGCTCGTATGCCAAAGACAAACCATCTTCTAATACCCCATCTCGGGGTACCCTAAATGGGATTGCTAACCACAAAGGTTTGCTCATTTCATGTGAAATATTACATGTAGTTTTATTTAATTACTTAAAAATTCCATCATCTGAGGGATTTGAGATCACTGACACTGATCAAGATCACTCTAAAGTAATGTAGAATTGTTACGGCTAGACATTTTCAGACTGAATCGTAGCCAAAGAACAGATATCGATAGTCCATTAAATTACATGCTATTCCGAGGCAATAAACAATCGGCAAAACCCTAATAATGACAAAAAAGAAAACAACAACTTCTTACGTACCTCTATCCCGACTTGGGGGCGAACAACTGGTTAAAAGGCAGAAATCTTACAGAAGATTTAACTTGGTGCTATCATTAAACTCGAGCACCACTCGCTCCGAACACGCTTCCCTTTTCACTCGACTGCGCATGCACAGTAACGTCACACGCTAGCACAGCGCCGCTTACAAGAAGTCCGAGCTATAGATCGTTTTCACGTGACGTCATCGCTTTCTTAAATCCAAAATTAAAGCGCCACCAAAGATTTTATCCTCATCAGGCATAAGAGACGGTATATTTATATCTGTTTACAATTTTACAGTTCAATAGCGTGCTTCGTTTGGAAACCAGAACATTTTGAATTTCAGAGTTATGGCGGTGCGTGACACAAAGCTACGATGGCATTTGTCGAAAAATATATACCTATCTCATGATTTGTAGCTTTTTTTAGAAGTTACAGCATTAGGAAAAGTGCTTACGTAAATGCTTGTTTGTTAAGTACAGATAATGAGTGGCCTAGATAGCCAAAGTAACTTCCAGATGTTTACACTATATTCCGGCCGCCATATTGGTGCACATCTGATGTGGACCAACATGGCGTTTCCATATTAAGCTCTGTAAATTTCTGCGGAATATTTCGACGAATATCTGCGGTTTGGGAAAACGCACAGACGTAAAACTTGGAGAAATGTCTTGTTTATTTATGTCCAATAAGATCGCAGTTTCTTGACTTTATCCACTGAATGGTTTTCGATTTATTTTTTTATTGCGTGACAGTGAAAACGATCTATTCCTTAGGAAGGAAATAGAATAATTGAAGGGTTCGTTGGAAAAAGGGCGTTAGTATTTTACTCAAAAGTGAACTTTGTCAGAAACGCTCCAAATTTTGCATGCAGTTTTGTTTAGGTGTCTGAAACAATGTTCTGTATGGTTTTTTTCCTGAGGTTTGCTTTTTTTTGGAGATATTACGTATGCGAATAATCACATTTTTCAAGGGCATCCTCTAGGGACCTTTTGTTGAATGAAAAACAAAAGAAACCTTTTGTTTCATTAAGCGATGAAGTCACTATAATACCTTAATCTCTTACTACTGCTTTGTTAGCACAAGTTGATAAGGCGCTGAACGGGCAGATTCGAGTTTGTTTTGCCATGACAATGGCTTGATATGAGGTCGGCCAAATTTTTTTTCGTTCTGTTCTTTACTTCTTTCAAAAATCAAGATATCTATTTAAAAAATTGCTTATGGAGCGGAAAACTGGAGACATTTTTCACCCGGGTTATTGTGATGAAACATAACACGTGAATTTCGATTCAGCCTCAAAGCCAATGTCATTCGGACAGAAAAGAGATGTGATGCATACATTCATCTGTTGTCACGAAGCTCTCTAGAACCTCTAATTTCATTGGATCTTGTTGGCACGAAGCTCTATTGTTTTAGGGTTAGGGTCCATTGTTACCATTGTTTGTATATAATTTTCTCAACCAATCCTGTGAGACGTTCCGAAGAGCTTCGTGGCGGCCCACCGTCATACATACATACATACACACATACATACATACATACATACATACATACATACATACATACATACATACATACATACATACATACATACATACATACATACATACATACATACATACATACATAACATTACAGCTCTTTCGACTAATATCTTAAGCATTGCTTTTAAGTACCTTGTAGCCTGCCTGGTGGTTGATAGACATCATAAAGCCTTGATAACCCGCAAGTCACTAACACGTTTTAATTAAGCAAAATGTGTTCTGTAACTTCCAACGCACCTGATATAGCAAAGATATCAGTGACGTCACCTATTGTTATTAATATGCCAACCAGAGAACTATTGGCTGGTGAAACAAAGAGTTCTTTTGTTTAACGTTTTCCACATTTACATAACAAAAACAATGTTTGTAAACAGATATCTTCGCTATAAGAGCAAGTTATCGGCGTTCGAAGTGAGGTCGATCCAGGCAGCAAAGTCCAAGAACAGTTCTTGGCCAAAAAAAGACCCTATCGTGAGTTGTGGCCCATTTGCCAAGCGTTGCTAGCATCAAAATTTGGAAAGTGAGAACTGCTTTTACACTTGTAAAAATTTGTCTTGTATCATCCGCCATGTTTAGCCGCGCACGAGGTGCGAAAGAACCTTCCCAGCATGCATTTCGTTCATGTTAGGCAGGACAAGGCAAGACGAGGAGACAGGACTTATTAACTCACAACTAATTACAGAGCGTGTTGTTTTTTATGCTTTTTTATTCCAACATGATAATGGCCAGTAAGAAGCAATTGATATAAACATAGATCTGTGATCCAGGTTGCGTTGATTTTACTTCTTATCACATACCGGGCAAAATTACTGAATGCTGATTGGCTGAGACAGAGGGCATTTTTTCTTAATTTTTGTAATTGCCCCGGGCAAAATTACTTGATGATGATTGGCTGAGCACGCCTGCATTGAGTTGGTTTCCCGCCTCAAACGGATTTTCAAAAGAAATTTCAGAAACGCATCGCTTCTGAGTTTGATCTAAACACGGTTATTTCATCTTAACGTGAAAGAGAATCAACATGCAACAAAGCGCAGTCTTTTGGTGGAAAAGCAAAAGGATTTTTCCGACTAAAATGCATTGATTCGCAGCCTGAAAAACGTTTGAGTGGAGACGGATGGTGTTGCACGAAACAGAGAATTACAGAACTTCATGGCCGCCAAACTGAAAGTTAATTTCTTCGTTTTGCTTCGGGTCGCCTTATTAATATTACAGCTCACTTTATCGGCGTAAAAACAGCGTAAATTTTGTTGGTATGTGAAGTTTTCACAGTGGAAAGGGCAGTTTTGGATTCAAGAAGTTATTAGAGCTCGTTTGGACACTTGTTTACGTCTATCATCGATCAAAGAACAACTTGTTTCACGCCGTTGCAAGCTTCGCAAAACAGGTGAATAAAATTAGATTGCTTATAGTTTTGTTTGCAAAGAAATGGCTTTGAGTGAATTGTACCAAGTTGCTGTGTTTTGCTTACTATTATAGTAGGCTTTCCCCGTGTTACTGCTAGCCTGTTAAATAATGACAACCGGCAAACCTGTTTACGCGACGGCAAGACCTTGAACCTTTGTACAGAATTTTGCCCTTTATGTGATAAACAAGTAATCGCAAGTGCTCTCGGGCAATTAAGGATTAATTTCACTTGTATTTTCAAAGTTTTCCAAATTGCCCTCGTCGCTTCGCGACTCGGGCAATTTTGTGAAAACTTTGAAAATACTCGTGAAATTAATCCTTAATTGCCCTCGGCCCCATGCGATTACATATACAAATCGGCATGATTTGTAGTGTTTTCGTGAAATCAACATTTTAACCTATTTAAGCCTGAAATTGCCGTTTTTGAGCTTACGCGCTGTGTGAAATGGACATTTTGCTCGTTTCTAAGTGAAATCAACATCCTTGCTGTCACGCTTCAACGTGGAATCAACATTTTAACCTATTTAAGTCTGAAATCGCCGTTTTTTAGCTTACGCGCTGCGTGAAATGGACATTCTGGTTGTTTCTGAGTGAAATCAACATCCTTGCTTTCACGCTTTATCACATACGGGGCAAAATTACTGAATGCTGATTGGCTGAGACAGAGGGCATTTTTTCTTAATCACGAGGGCACTTTTGGTAATCAAGAGGGCATGATTACTTGATGCTGATTGGCTGAGCACCCCTGCATTAAGTTGGTTTCCCGCTCCAAACGGATTTTGAAAAGGAATTTCAGAAACGCATCGCTTCTGAGTTTGATCTAAACACGGTTATTTCATCTCAACGTGAAAGAGAATCAACATGCAACAAAGCGCAGTCTTTTGGTGGAAAAGCAAAAGGATTTTTCCGACTAAAAATCCATTGATTTGCAGCCTGAAAAAAGTTTGAGTGGGGACGGCTGGTGTTGCACGAAGCATAGAATTGCAGAACTTCATGGCCGCCAAACTGAAAGTTAATTTCTTCGTTTTACTTCGGGTCGCCTTATAAGTATTACAGCTCACCTTATCGGCGTAAAAACAGCGTGAATTGTGTTGGCACGTAAAGTTTTCACAGTGGAAAGGACAGTTTTGGATTCAAGAAGTTATTAGAGCTTGTTTGGACACTTGTTTACTTCATTCATCGGTCGATCAAGTAGTTTCCCGCCGTTGCAAGCTTCGCAAAACAGGTGAATAGAAGTTAGATTGCTTAAAGTTTTGTTTGTAAAGAAATTGCTTTGAGTGAATTGAACTTGCTGTGTTTTTCTTACAATTATAGTAGGCTTTCCCCATGCTACTACTAGCCTGTTAAATAATGACAACCGGCAAACCTGTTTACCCGACGGCAGGACCTTGAAAGTTGTCCTTTGTTCAAAATTTTGCCCTTTATGTGATAAACAAGTAATCGCAAGTGCTCTCGGGCAATTAAGGATTAATTTCACTTGTATTTTCAAAGTTTTCCAAATTGCCCTCGTCGCTTCGCGACTCGGGCAATTTTGTGAAAACTTTGAAAATACTCGTGAAATTAATCCTTAATTGCCCTCGGCCCCATGCGATTACATATACAAATTATGCTCTATTCGTAGCACTTCGTGTTAAAGATCAACTGCACGCCACCTAATCACGACAAGAAGAGTATTTATCGAATATTATCCACGTACAGTACCAGATAGTACTTAATTTTGTGGTCCAACTGCCCAACATTTACTGATATTTAACAATTATCCTGCGAAATCGCGCGGAATATCGTCTGATACTTAGCCGACGAGGCCGAGTCGGCTAAAATCAGACGATATTCCGCGAGATTGAGCAGGATAATTGTTTTATTATTCAACAAATTGATAACAAAATTGATTTCCAAGCTCGTAACATTTTTAAACCTTTCTGTCGACATTTTTTCACTTCACTTTTTCTTCCTACATGTACGTACGAAGCTACGTATACCGCCGGATATCTGTTACCTACGGATGACAGATATCTAGAGCATCATGACCATATTTGGAGTGTTACAATTTGTTGAATAATAACATCAAATAAAACGTACAGTAGTAAGTGGTGAAAAGGATGAAACTCTGCTACAGTACTGAGTATTCCAAGAATCGATATGAGCCACTGAAAGGAAACATTCCAAAACTCAAGTGCTTACCTCTTTTCTCCGGGCTTTTAGGACTGCTGCTAAACACAAAACAATGATTACTTACAGCTGATATTTAATACTTTGTTTATCTTAAGGACGTTCGCGCTCATCGCTACTGCGCATCTCTAATACGTACGCTATTTATTAGGCACGCGCGTGCCACGAGCTGATGACCTTTGCGTTAACTTGGTGTGCGAATATTTTTGTTGGATGCTCGGTGACCCCCACTTTTTTTCGGCAGATCACTTCCTTTTCTGATTCTTTCCTTTATACTAAAAAACAAAAAAATTCTGTACGTGGGAAGTTGTAATTATTTCTCATATACTATTCAAATAGGGTCAAATTGGTACATGGATACAGGTATGCGTGACTTAGAAGTTGCATTTTTTTTTAAGACTAATTCTACCCGATGTAATGGCATATGTAGCAAAGATCTATCAAATAGGCCTATATATGCTGTGTTAAACATACGTAACTTAGATATGATGGCTTCAACTTAAATATATGCCGATGTCTGACTTGTCTATGCCGATAGTAATGAATCCGACTAGACTCGCCTCTGGTGACTGGAAATCCTATACTAGTGCTATTGTCTGTGCTACGCCTTATCTTCAAAACGAGTTCGGTGGCCCCCGTTCTTTTTACGTTTTGAATCTCATCTTATCATTTTCTACCTGCTGTCAAAGTAAAGGATCGTCGCAAAATATTAAATGGTTTCTTCAAACGCATACCTATTACCATGGAATTCATATACTTAAGCCAAGTATTACGTCCACTGAACATAAAGGGCCGAACCCAGACACGACCGCTCTCATGTGGCTTTGATAGCTCACTTGGTAAAGCATTGCGCCGGTAACGCAAAAGTCGTGGGTTCGAATCCCGGCTGTTCAAAGCCTGGATTTTTTCAGGTCATTTTCCAGTGGTGTCATGGCTGCATTCGCATCTTTCATTCTTTCATCATTTAGTAGGGACATCTACTACCATGGAATTCATATACTTAAGGTGGCTGAACACAGTTTTTGATACCTCTGTTTCATTTACAGTTTTCTCTAAAACCCTTGATCCTTTGGTCACCAAAAATGGCAGCAAGCAAGTTAACAACACAAACTTCAACTTTTTGATAATTAAGCTGACGTATGTACCGTTGCCATGGCAACATGATCAAATATAAACAGGTGTTTAAAATCGGTTTTGTTTATTTGCAGAAAATCTAGTCATTAGATTTTCTTTATAATTTGCATGCAACAAGCTTGTAACGATACTCGTAAGTTAGCGCTATTTTAATAATAATTTAACAAACAGATCATTAATTATCCCTCTTAGAAGGTTCACTGGCATATCTTGAATTTCCTTTGTTAAAGTTGATTTTTTTTTCAATCCTCCAGTTACTTATTTCCTAAAGTATTTTCGTGCCAAATTGCGTGAAATTCTAATGAGTGGTTCTCGAGAAATAAGCGCCTCCGAGAAGTCAATTTTTCACTCAATCGCACTTTTTTCGACTTACTACGCATGCGCTGCATTTAACTGGGTTCTTTTAGCAACAAAGAAATAGCAGAGCTGAGTTCTTTGCATCGTTACCTTTCTAACATACCTTTGTAATAGAAGAGTAAAACCATCAATTCAATACATTGTGTTCATTTGTGAAGAAAAATATAATACAGATAGCGCAGACATTGAGCAAATAAAATGATCGCTCTATGCCATGTTTGTTTTTATGCAATACTTGTGCGCGCGCTGAATCGCGTTAGCAAGAGCGCGCGCCAAAACTGTGTTCGGCCACCTTAAGCCGATCTAGTATTACGTCCACTGAACATAAAGGGCCGAACCCAGACACGACCGCTCTCGTGTGGCTTTGATAGCTCAGTTGGTGGTTGAGCATTGCACTGGTAACGCAAAGGTCGTGGGTTCGAATCCCGTTCAAAGCCTGAATTTTTTCAGGTCATTTTTCCAGTAGTGTCATGGCTACACTCGCATCTTTCATTCTTTCATAAACATCACTGCAAAACGTTCTTACCAATCATAGATAATCAAGTTTTTGTTTCTGGCAGGCGGGGCTATGGATGTGTGGGCCGGGATACTGGGGGAATTTGCCTGTTTTAATCGAAGTATGGAATGGATTTTAGAAATACAGGTTTTAATTGATTACTTAGTTTATTTATTTCTTAATAATTTATTTATTTTTCATGCGTTCCGGGTTTTAGTAATTTTGTGTTCCGGGTTTTAGTATTCCGGCGTTCCGGCGTTCCGGCGTTCCGGCGTTCCGGCATTCCATGTTTCAGTACAAGCCATCGCAAACCAAGTGAAGGCACGAGAAAACTGGGGACGAGCACGCGAGGGATCACGGGAAGGAGAAAGGAGAGAGGCAAAACATTGGTGTCTAAGTGGAGGGATTTGGCGTTGCTTGAAACGTGAACGAGATATTGGCACAAAGGCCACGTTGAACGACGTGAAAACAGCCTTCAGGTGACACACATATATAAAGGGGGGTTCTGTGACACATTTTTTTATGATTCTGTGACGCCCGGACGGCTCGCATTGCTTCGCGTCGGGCGTCACAGAATCATAAAAAAATGTGTCACAGAACGCCCCCTTATATATGTGTGTAAGGTGAAAATTGAGTTATTGTTTTGTGGCACAGAATTATTTTCTATTGAAGAAATGCGGCGTTAATGTATCATGGGCAGAGGAAGAAAAGGGCTGCTGGATCAAAGCGGAAAGAAAAAAGCAACAGGGGGTTTAAGAGGAAGAAGAGGTGAATCGAAGGGGCATTTTTTATTTGCGCCAAAAAGAGAAGAGAAAAAAATATTAATAAAGGAAGACGCTCTTGAATTTATGGAAAACATGAATCAACAACAGCTTGTCGACTTTCTTTTGTCAAACGACGACTGGCACGTCAAAACATCAGGCACCAATGCTTCTGGAAACTGAGTTAATATTTTACATGCAAATACAAGTTTGTTTACAAAGGCGTGAAGAGCAAAATATTTCATGCGTAAAGCCGTCTTATTTTTTGTCACGCAAAAAGAGGCAGGCTTTTTGCTTTGATAAAAATTTATTATGTATCAAAGTTTGGCTTACGCTGTAAGCCAGTGAATTAAATATGCATTAAAAGCCGGCTTATGCCGTAAGTCATTAAAAATACAGCAAAATTTTGACTTACGGCTTTAACACAAAACTTACTTACGACGTAAAAATTCACTTGTTTGTTCGACAAAAAAGATCTTGTCGATGTACGAAAACAAGGAAAGGGGGGGAGGGTGGGGGATGGGCGGGGGGGGGTACGGGGAAACAAGAGAAGGGGGGTGGAAAAGAAGTAATGAGGGGCGGAGGTGGTGCAAAAGGGATGGGTAATAGTGAGGTCGTTGAAGGGGGGAAGCGGGAAGTGCGAGAGTGTAAAGAGATAAAAATTAAAAGAATAAAGGAAATTAGTAGACACAGGAAAAAAAAAAACATTAATAAGAAGTAAAAATTCTCGATTGTTTGTAGACTAAATATAGTGAATCTGTAGTAAAAAACGGCTACACTGTAGCCTTGCAAAAAGGCGTGCTAGCTTTAAGGCCAACCAAATCTTGTTTTTAGCAAGCATAAGTCTAAGTCGGCGACCCAGAAATTCTGTGACTCTTTCTAGCAAGCACAAGTCCAAGACACGTCAGCTGTACAATGCTCATTGCTGCGTCGTGATTAGATGATAGTGCTAGCAACACCACACATTGATAACTTGTAAGTAGCGTCTACTTGTCTGTGTGTGATGCCACACTGATTGCATGTAACGGTAGCTGAATCTTTCATCCTTCGTGGAACGCACCGATGCACTCAAACCAATATTTACATCTCACGTGTATTATCGGCTGAGCTGCACGCAACCTACGTTCTCATCGTGTACACAGATCGTGCGTGCACGTGTCATCAGTCTACCCTCTATGTTCCATCTGCGCGCTAAGCGAGTCGACAGCAGATCCATATCGAGGGAAGGACAAGACACGCATGTCTCAGTAGGATGCACTAAATGCAGATAACCAGTCGCTCTTACCATGCA